>JBDJHY010169555.1:0-12369 GCA_039654485.1 Withania somnifera
CTCTAAATTATTATCTATTAATTCTTCTTCAGGATAATTATCAGCATCTTCATTTACTATATCATCTGTTTCAATTTTTATTTCCATTGTTTCATTAAATTCTTCTTCTATATCACTTTTAGTTTCTTCCTCTATTATTTCATTTACACTATTCATCCTATTTAAAGCTTCTATTATATTATTATTTTCTTTTATTATTTCTAAATTATTAGCTTCTTTTTTTTCTATGAATTTTATTTCTTTTATTTCTTCTAATTCATTATTACTAACACTATCTATTTCATTAATTAATTCTTTACTACTTGTTGAACTTTTATCACTCGTACTATATACTTCAATGTCATTCTGACTTGGTAGAATTAGATATGGTAGACTACAATGTCATTCTGCTACAAGCATGTTATTCTACCCTTGATTGTAGGACCCGAGTAGTCAAGTTCCAATTTCCAAATGAACCAGTCTTGGAGTGGAAAGGTAGTCCTCCAACTCCTAATGGTCAATCTATTCCTACCTTAAAGCTAGAAATATAATCTCAAAGGGTAACACCTGCCGCTTAGTGCGGATCCAAGACTCTACATCAGAGACCCCAACTATCCAGTTAGTCCTTATAGTCTGTGAGTATCCTGACGTGTTCCCTGATGACCTTTCTAACATCCCTCTTAATAGGAAGATAGACTTTGGGATTAATGTTCTTCCAGACACGAAGCCAATCTCCATCACATCATATATAATAGTTGCAACTGAGTTAAAATAACTAAAAGAGCAGGTGAAAGATCTATTAGATAAGGGGTTTATTAGGCCTAATATCTCTCCATAGGGTGCCCAGTCTTGTTCATACGTAAGAATGATTGTTCTCTCAACAGTTTGCATGTGTATCAACTATAGGTAATTTAACAAGGTCACCATTAAAAATAATTACCCTATCTTTAGAATCGATGATTCTTTCACTAACTTAAGGGTTACTCAATTCTCTAAGATTGACCTTAATTTTAGTTACCATCATCTTAAGGTGAGGGAGTGTTATATACCAAAAACTACCTTTCAAACCAAGTACGGCCACTATGAATTCCTCGTTATGTCCTATGGTCTAACCAATGCTCTTTCCACCTTCATTGATCCTATGAACAGGGTATTCAAGTAGTACCTCAACCTTTTCATCATTATATTTATAAATGATATCCTAGTATACTCCCATAGTGAAGGTGATCATGGAAACCATCTCAGTATTGTCCTCTAAACCCTTCTAATATACGGTTATATGCATAATTTTCAAAATGTGAGTTCCGGTTGATATATGTGGATTTCCTTGGTCATGTTATTTCTAGTGATGGTATTTAGGTTGATGATCATAAGATTGAGGTATTCTAGTTGTCCTAGACCAATGACTCTGATAGAGACTAAAAGATTCTTGGGTTTGGATGGGTACTATAGAAGATTTGTAGAAGGTTTTTCATCCATTTCAACTCTGTTGATTAGGTTGACCCAGAATAAAGTAAAACTTCAATGGTCAAATGCATGTGAGAAGAGCTTTCACGAGTTAAGACTAGACTTACTTCAGCTTCAGTATTGACCCTTCTAGAAGGAACAAAAGATTTTGCGGTGTATTGTGATGCATCAAAGGTTGGTCTGGGTTGTGTGTTGATGCAGAATAGTAAAGTAGTTACCTATGATTTTAGGAAGCTAAAGGTTTATAGAAAAGCTAACCAACCCACGGCCATTAACTGGTAGTTGTGGTCTTCGCCCTAAAAATCTAGTGCAACTAATATAGTGTGCGTGTTAACGTGTTCACAGACCATAAGAGCCTATAATATGTTTTCACTTAGAAGGAGGTAAATCTTCGACAGAGAAGATGGCTTGATCTCCTCAAGGACTATGACTTGAGTATACTATATAACCCAGGTAAAGCTATATGGTTGCTGATGCTCTTAGCAAGTTATTTATAGGGAGTGTTTCCCATGTGGGGGATGAGAAAAAGGAACTCACAAAAGAATTGCATCGACTCGCTCACTTGGGTGTTCGAATTATAGATACAAATGATGGTGGCTTTGCGGTTCAGAATTCCTCAGAATCATCTTTGGTAATGGAGGTGAATAAGAAGCAAGGAAATGATCTGGTCCACATAAAACATAAGGAATCATTCCTTAAGAAACTAGTAGAAGCTTTCTCCCAAGGAAGAGATAGGATACTTTGTTATTAGGGTTGTCTTTATATCCCTGATGTTGATTGGTTAAAAAAGAGGATATTAGCTGAGGCTCATAGTGCCTCCATCCTGGCTCTAATAAGATGTATCAAAACTTGAGAGAGGTGTACTGGTGGAATGATATGAAGAAAGACATCGCGAATTTTGTAGCAAGTTGTCCTAACTAATAATAAGTAAAAGTTGAGCATCAAAGGCCTGGTGGAAAGGCTAGAGATATTATTATCCCTACTTGGAAGTAGGAGATGATAAACATGGATTTCATTATAGGATTGCCTCACACTCGTCGTCGGCATGATTTGATATGATTGATAGTGGATTGAATGACCAAGTGTGCCCATTTCCTACCTGTTAAGGCTAGTTATTCACCAAAGGATTATGCCATTTTATATATCCAGGAGATAGTTCTCCTTTATGAGGTTCCTTTTTCTATTATTTCATAAATGGGCACAATTTACCTCCTATTTTTGGAGGTCCTTTCAGAAAGGTATCGGTATAAAAGCACTTCTTTTCATCCGTAAACCGATAGATAAGAAAAGCTCACCTTTCATACCCTTGAAGACATGATGAGGGTGTGCCCTATTGATTTCAAAGGTAATTAGGATGAGAACTTACCCCTTATTGAATTTTCTTATAATAACTATTTTTATTCCAGTATCCAAATAGCCCCATTTGATGCACTTTATGGGAGGAGATGTAGGTCTCCAATAGGTTGGTTCAAGGTGGGTGGGGCTACATTGATAGGGTCATACTTAGTCCATCAAACCTTGAATAAAGTTATGTTGATTAGGGAGCGGTTGAAGACTTCTCAGAGTTGACAAAATTCATATTGCGATGTTAGACGCAGGGACTTGTAATTTTAGGTTGGTGATTGGGTTTTTCTAAAGGTTTATACCATGAAAGGGTGATGTATTTTGGAAATAAAAGGAAGTTGAGTCCTTATTTCATAGGTCCTTATAGAGTTTTGGATAGGATGGGAAAGGTAGCTTATGGATTGGAGTTTCCTCCAGAGTTAAAAGAGTACATCTAGTGTTTTATATGTCCATGATCAAGAAATGCATTGGGAATCCGTCTCATGTGGTCCCTGTGGTGAGTATTGGGATAAAGGATAGCCTTGCATATGAGGAAGTTCTAGTGAAAGTAATTGATCGCCAGTCGTAAGTTGAGGACGAAGGAGGTTACCTTCGTGAAGGTATTATGGAGGAACCAAGATGCTAAGGAAGCTACGTAGGAGGCTGAAGAAACCAGAAAGTCTAAGTATCCACACCTTTTCACCCTTAATCACGATGACATCCTAGGTAATAAGTCTTTTTCTTAAACATCTATAAGAATGTATATGCATATGGTTCAATGTTTTATGACCTCATGATCATGTTCGTGCTAAGTATGTTTAAGTATGGTTTTTACCCCATGTCATGCTTCACTTTAACCTTTGTTTAAAGAGAAGAATCTTGGAAGACTGGATAAAACATTTTCTACTCATAACCTCCATCGCAACTTTAGCTATCATTCAAGAACGAATGATTCCAAGAGGGAGATATTGTAACTCCCCGAAATCATGAGGTAAGACTTCAATCCCAAAATATATGGTATAAAACTCATACTGTAATCCATGATGAAATTTTATACTCCTCGTAGTGTTTCCTAGTTAATGAGAGACGGAGAACAAGTGTTTTGATACTTGAATGAAACAAAACAGGTTTGGGGTGCATGTACACAAAGATTAAAGGGAAATATCCAGGAAAAAAGTAGCTAGGGTGGCGAGCAACCAAGCGCGCACAGGGAACCACACAAGCTTACTGTCTTGGCCACATAAGGAGCAGCACGGCGCGCGGGTCCTGGCGTACGATCACCAATGGCGTACGGGTCCCTTTTTATTCTTATTTCAAAAGGACATGGAGGTAATTTTCCAACTCAGTTGTGTCCTATGCTACGTCATTTTAGGATCCATAGAGAATGATATATACACTACGCTTAGGATTTTTCCCTATCATTCTACGGTTTCAACTTTCAAAAAAACAAATGAGTGGAAGTCAAATCCCCTTAAGCGTAACCAAGGTTTCCACCCAAAGGTTAAGGATCTTCACTAGAATTCTCCATAGATTCTTCGATACCATGTATGTAGGACTTCAATGAGAACCCCTTTCCCTTTTTATGTCCAACACTTATACATTTCTCAAGAAATTTGTCTAAGTTATGGTTCCAGAACCCAAAACTCAATCTTACTCTATTATGCATGATTCTTTATAAGTTTGATGTTTCCATACATTATGATTTCTTATGGAGTTTTAATGCATCACAACTTTTATCTAAATGTTCACTGTTAACCAAATTTGAATTCCATTGTTTTATGCATATTATTATGAAAATAATTATTATGAAAATATAGATTCTCTACTCATGGTTTGAAGTCCTATATTTTCATGAACATGATAGTACTCAAATATAATTTCATGTACAAAAGTTATATTTCTCATAATATACATATGTTATTAAACTCACGTGTTCCAATGATTTTAAGATTTTAGTACATTTAAGGGACAGATTATATCACAACAATGCAAAGAGTTATTTCTCATGGATGATATGGAGCCAAAAGAGGCTCAAGATATGATTTACTTCAATATGGGAAAGATATGCAAAATATAAATTTTTAAGTGAGTTATGTATATGAAAAAGTTTTAGAAAGATAATTACAAATTGAGTGAATACGGGTTTATACAACCCAAGGTCCATAACTACATCGCCACCATAGGTTATTTTCCTGAAATCGCTGAGGCTTAATGAAAGGATCCTAAGTAAAGTTTGGTATTAACTTTGACCGGTTATCACCCCTCTTTGTTGATGTAGGGGAATCACATCAAACTCTATGTAGCTTGCATGGTTATATGTCGACTAAAAGAAACTCTCACATAAAAAAGTCAAGTTTCATGTTTCTTTCTTATGTTATGAGTTTGTAAGTTTTTTCTCTAATAATTTTTCAGTCACTTACCCCAAAAGTTTTCCTTTATTCTTGCGTTATATTTTACAATGGTTTGATAGTGTAAATCCATACAAAAAATGACTATAACATCATTTGGTTTTATGCATGCCTTCATCCTCAATACATTGTATTCCTACATACTTAGTACCTTCTTTGTACAGACTGCATACTTCTATTACCTATATTTTTTATGTGATATAAATATAGGTGATTGTTCCTAGGACTGTGGATAAAGAATTCCTAGCCACAAGATCAGTCGAGGTGAGTCCTCCTCATTCTGGGGTGCTCTAACAGTATTAGCTTCCTTATGTCTTCTCTTTTGGTTTTGAATTCAATCGGGGGACTTGTCCCTAGAAAGATTTTTCTTATGTTAGTGGCTTTTGGACACACTGTAGTATGACTATGTTAGCCATTCGGGTTCACAACTTATGTTTTCATTAACTCTCTCTTATTTCGAAATGGATGAATACTTATTTGGGTATAAGGTTTTTTTCTTAAGTCTAAAGTGGTGTTTATATATACATGCCAAGGTTTGTATTAGAGTCCTCTGTGGGTTCCAAGTACCCAGCCTCGCCTAGGGGGTAGCTTGGGGTGTGACAAGAACAAAAAAAACTCTTGAACTTCATGGCGTTTCCTAATATAGAATTTTCAGAACTTATTAAAATTCATCTTCAACCAATACTTGTATTCAGACTCTGTAGAATTTTGAAGATCTTCTAAAAACTTCTGCCTTAGTTTCCATTGTAAAGGTAAATAGAAAGCTTTTGGGGAACATGATCTAGCCTATGAGGTGCCTACATATACCATTTTTGGGAATTCAGGTCAAACTTAGTTCAGGTCCAAAATTATAACTTTGAAATATATTAAGCTTTTGAAAAAGAAAATAGGTTTTCAAAGGGAGGATCCTGGATTTGATTGGTAATATATTTTTGTACTTGGGTGATGAAATTATTTCCTTGGTCAAGCTTTCCCGAGTATTGCAAGGGATAAGGGATGGTCCTTTTCTTTTAAACCATTAAAAGTAGAGTTCTGTTTAATGGGCTTTGAGAAACTATTCTATTTTGCCTCATCATGAGACCCAACTTTGCAACTTGTTGCTCTGGTCGAGCGATAGCCTTCAAGTATGTTTCTGTTTCCATTAGGTTGCTTGAGTCGATTGTGCAGACACATTGGAGACTGAATCAGATGAAGTAACTCTTTTAATGAAACTGGTTCCATGTTGAAATGAGTTTTTTCTGAAAGTCCAAATGCTTGAAACTCTCTTCTTTGATCCTTGGGAATCGAACAAGTTTGCTTACCAACACAAATCAGTATCTATGAAAAAGAAGAATGACTCAAAAGAAAAAAAAGTTAGTTGGTTGATTACAACAATTATCCAAAGATAATGTATAAAGTAGATAGCACTCGTTTTGCTTTAAACAAATTTGTCCAAAATCTGAATCAATGAGGATTTTTTGTAGAATTGACTAAATGGACAAAACTTTAACCATTCGCTGACCTGTGAGTGAAATTTTTGATAAAAATGACCAAGGTATGAGGGTTCGAAAAAAATTAGTGTTCAGGAAAGTCTTCTGGGAATGATTGAATAGAAAAGAAAATGGGTAACTTGTTTAACCCGATTATAATTGAGTGATTTTGGAAGACTTAACAGGGTCAACGTGGGTTTAATGATGGAATGATTTTTCTCTTGAAATATAGACTTGAGTAATCCTAAACAAAATGGAGGATAGACTTGAAAAGTATTTCAAAGATGCTTGAGTATGAAACAGCTACTAAGACCTATGGAGCTAAGTTATGGACTGATCATGTTTAGAGAAAAATGGGTATTTGTGAACACAAACACAGAATAAGCATGAACAAAGAAGATTATGTAACAGTCGATAACAGACAATCGATAAGGTGACTTTTTTGTACCAAAGGTAGGCCTAACAGATTTTGAAGGATATGTATGTAAATTTGTATGACGTCCCATTGTCCAAAAAATATATTTATACAACTCTATGGATAGCTTGAATCGGGGACATAAGATGAGGGAGAGGATGTACAAATAAATATCAATCCCACACAGAGGAACAATCATAAAATAAACACCTTGGTGGTTCTTCGTCTTCTAACACCTTGGATTTCTTGAACTTCCAAAGGCCTTTTGAATGACAGTCTTCTTCTAAATAAATAGAAGAGACTATAAAATATTGACCCTGAGGGACAATAGTTTGCATAATTTGACATTATATCCATCAATTTAACACATAAGAATGGTTTTTGTTTTATTGACTCGTAGTCAACTAACAAAGGTGGTATTTTAATGGGCTCAACACGCCTCAGATATCGAGTCAAAGAAGGTCAAATGCCTAGTTTAGAAGTATTGAGTATCGTCTGTCCTAATATACTAGAGTGGGCTGATTCAATTCCGGTTCCCAAAATAGACTATTTCGGGTGGAAAATCCAAGTGATATTGATCGACATTGTATCTCACCCTAGATCTTCAGTTTGGATTTTATATGGTGAAATAGTTGCGAAAACCTGTGTAACTATTCTATCCTAATGCTTAATGTTTGACAGGAGTGGTGGAAAATGGCATGCAATGATGTAATATTACAAAAGGCAAACAGACAAATAACCAACCAATACAACTCCAAATAGTTAATAAAATAAGAGTTAATCAAAAACTTAGGTTAGAACCTAGTCATAATGTCACGACCCAAAATCACAAGCTATGATGACACTTGCCTAAACACACCTACATAAGTAAGGCAGTACAATTCTATAAGGGTAATTACGGAAAGTGATAAACCATAAAAAATTAACAAAGGTACAAGGTCAAAGCCATCTATAAATTCCACCCAGAAAGTGGTGTCAGAGTGTATAAACCTATAATAAAAGAATTACATAGCTGAAGGAAAGATATATCCTCAATGTCTCAAATCCTTAAAATGGATCAAACACATAAAATAAAAAGAGTTTGGGCATCCGTTGGATGAAGAACAACTACCTCGAATCTCGTATCTCAAAGTCTCAAACCCGTCAAAAGGAAAAGGATCACACTACTCCGGACTATGAACCTACACAAGTGTAGAAAGAAAGAGAATGAGTACCAAATAAACAATGGATACTCAGCAAGTATCTTTGGCTCGACACTAAAACAAAATAAAGAACAACAAACTACTCCGATCATCCCAACCACAATCCTTGAGACTACTAGCTGCAAATCATATCATAGCCAGAAGTTCATAATAAAAAATAAATGACAAGTTACCCAACGTAAAGATGATCACAAAGATAAGAACCAAAATCTGATCTCATAATAAATCAACCATGTAAGTTTCTATATCAATCGAATACCAAGTAAATATCAAAACAATGTCCATTATTTCATTACCGAACAATCAATTTTCTAGTGAAGCTACTCAAGTCATAACTAAAGGGTGAACCAATACTTAGCCCATTTGTACACGGACTCCCTCTTGAGTCCATTCACAATTCAAGGGAATAATGCCACTTACTGTACTAGGGGCTCATAGGTGAATTCCATAGAACCTCGATTAGTTTTCATTCCATAAGATTGGTCGCTGTAGGAAGGGTACTTCTAATGCAATCGAATGACAAGCTCGTGGAATAGACACTAATAAGAATAGGCCAAGATAATATGCAACAAAACCATTTAAAGTAACTCATAACATCAATTTCAGATAATTCATCAATTACCTTCACTTCATCGAGATTTTTCTCATCAATTCACATTATTTTCTACAAATATTTCTCAATAATTACAAGAGCACATGACTAATCTCGTCACCTCATATTGAAAATATCATCCCAACAACAGGGTAAATGGAACCTATCAACAATATACACATGAATAAAATAGGTACTCCATGACAGACATGCTCATTAAAGATAAAGTCGTCAAAGTAACCATCCATATATGTGCAATGCGATGCAATGGTACAAATAGAAGTCTGTCTCACGTGCCTTACCACGTTGGAATCATACCTCCCCCATGGTTTCCATATCAAATATTATTACCTTACCACGCTGAAATCACACCTTATCCATCTGTTTCATATCAATTATCATTACCTTTACCACATGGGAGTCACACCTTAGGCATGGTTTTCATATCAAATATCATTACCTTTTCTACACTGAAATTACACCTCAGATATGGTTTCCATATAGAGTATCATTACCTTACCATGTGGGAATCACATTAAAGACACGGTTTATGTATCAAGTATCATTATCTTACCATGTTGGAATCATACCTCAACCATGATTTTTATGTCAGTTATCATTACCTTTACCACGTCGGACTCACACCTAAGCCATGGTTTTTATATCAAATATCATTACCTTTACCACATGAAATTACACCTCAGCTATGGTATTTATATCCAATATCATTATGCAAATGCATGCAAATAACAAACTACTCAAATGTATTATAAGGGAGGCAATGAAATTCAGTGCACAATCAAGTCCTGTCAAGGGCTCCATATTTAAAAGAACATAATATAGCTCATTCAAGGTCATCCAAGGCATATAATGCATCAGGGGACAATTCAAAGTAAGCAAGTCAACACGGCCCCTACACGGGCATTTTGAGTCAAGTATGATATCGCAACAACACATGAAAGCCTCTCATGGGCATTCTCAAGAATTAATCATTACATTCAACCAACAACAATTAGTACACTACATGTGTTCTACAAGTTTTGAGAAAGGGTCAAGCCTCCACTTGCCTTAAATTATGAAACTCTATTAAACATGGGTCTTTTCTTCACTCCGGATGCTCACCTCGCAATATCTAATATGAGCTATATATCAGAAAATATGAAGTTTGATTCGGATCCAAAATCGGCCCCAAAAAGCAAAAATCGAGGGTCAATGAATTTTTAATTTTTTTATGAAGATAAGTTTCCCATGTTTCAAGAATCATAAATATGAATATAATTGAAATCGAAGTAAGAATTAACCCCTCAAAAGTGAAAAATGCAATACCAAGGTTTTCTCAAAATCCCTAATTTTTATACCTTGAAATCATCACTTTTACATAGTAAAATCAAGAAATTATTAGCAGGTTGATCTTAGGCATATTTATATGCCTTAGCATTATTAAGGTCCAATGTTTTATCTTGGTTTTGAGAATAATTTTGTATTTTTGGAGTCTCTTATTAACGGATATGTGTTTAGCACTACTAACCCACATGATTAGTCTATTTTAGGAGTATGTAGAGCCTCAAGGATCCGAGACAAGGCGGAAATGGATGACGGAATGAGTAGGTATCAAATGCAGAAAAATGTGTCTATCACTATAGGGATCACGGTGGGATCACATCATGATCCCCTGTTTTGCTTTGCTAGAAATGTTTCCCACTTATAGGTTAAGTTGGGGGCAAAAGGGTCATTCTACGAGGCAACTATATAAGCCTTTAGGAAAAGTTTTTAGGTGGTGTGCAGCACTTGGGAGAGAAAAGAGCAAGTGGAGAAGACACTCAAGAACCTAGGGTTACATTATATCGCTCAATTCTTGTATTATTATGTTAAAGATGTTATTTTATAGATTGAGTATGCATTTTAGTGGCTAAATACCCTTGTTCTGGGGTTATGGATAACACATGATTCATGATATTGGTTTAACATAAATAATTGATTACCTCTCATATTGATTGTTAGTACACTGCAGTATTAATCTATTTTAATGATTGGCCATCATTAGAATGTATTTATAACTCTGAAAGTGCACTAATCTAGGAATCTGAAGTGTGGAACAAGAGTGTATGGAGTGAGACCATATTTATTAATGCTAAAATTAGATAATTGAATATGATTTGCAAATAAGACGAGATCTTGTACTTAGTTGACTCACTTGGTTAAATAGGGAAGACATTTGCAATGCATTTATATTAAGTCATCACAATCGAAGTAGTTGTGGGATTTGTTTAGATAGTGATTAGAGGACTATACATCCCTAATGCATAATTTTAACCCCTGAATCAATAATTGGAGAAGTAAATGATGTTTATGAAAAACTGAGATCATGCATAAACGTGTGCAATGCCATAACCCTGGAATGTTCGTCCATATTAATAACACTTGGTATTTCTTCCCAAGTCTCATTTAATTTTTCATAGTTAAAGTTTAGAATAGGATAAGACCAAACCTCTTATATTGTTACACACAATTGCATGAATAATGAATTGCCGACAAGATTCATTTACAATACTAGTAAATAACATTAAGTCTCTGGGGTTTTGATATCTGGCTCGAAACAGCCACTATATTACTTGTAAGATCACGTACAATTACGTGTGCACTTGGATGCAACACAGGTAATCAAAGATTTAATGATTAAAGAACTTACCCAAGTGGTTTATTTAAAAAACTATCCTTGGAAATATCTCAAGTTATATCTCTAGGTCATTAATGGTGAAAATAAGGAAGAAAACACGTTATGGGGCTGCCAGGTATTTTATTCTATGCAAACGCGACCAACACAGTGTGCTCACGAAGAGTAAATGAATGGACATAATTCCTTCTATGTGCGTGCGACTTACTGGTTGCATTCTTAGAGAGTAAATCGACTTGGCCTCCAAAAGACTCTATGCGGACGTGGCCTACTTGGTGCGTTCATGGAGGGTAAAGTGGCTTGACCCTAAATTCTTCTACGCAAATGCGGTCAAATGGGTTCCTTTAGGAGATTAAAACTCAGTCACCAGATAGCAGAACTTTCAGCTATTCTGAAAACTTCAAATAGACCCCCATGATTCGTGCGGAACCCCATCTAGTCAAAACATATATGCTACCCACTAATTGACGTTTCGTACTCAATAGAACTATCAAAAAGAGAATCTGGGGCCTTTTTGGCTCAATACCGCCAAGGTCACTAAAAATGAAAACTTTACTCAAAAGATGATTTCGCACTCGAAATTCCCGTGAATTATTTTGAACCTATCTCCTAGCCTAAAAATGATCTCCTAAATCCAACATAATTCCAATACGAGATTTTGATGATCAAAGAGGACCAAAGTCAAACTTTGGTCTTAAAACTCAACTGTATCCTGTCTAATAAGCTAAAATCAATATGAAAGGCCTATAACTGAAAACGAAGGCCCTCCTAGGCCTATTCAACATTTCAGAGCTGATGAAATTAACAAAATCTTTTTCCGGGAGTCGAAAATCCATGTCT
>JBDJHY010169575.1:0-12367 GCA_039654485.1 Withania somnifera
ATATGGCAGATTGGTGGATAATTAGTGAGTGTTAATGAAAAAAATTAATAGAAAAGTCAAGCTAAGGGAGTGTTTTTCCCACATTAGTAGTTGAGAGGGGAGGGTGAAATTTATATATGAAAGTGCTCCTTGTAGGTTTGTAAACTGTTGGCAAACCTATGTCCCTTGGTACAACCTCGCATGTGTGCGCGCGCGGGGGTGCAAATCTAAGGAAGTGCGAAAGCTAAATTAGTTTGATCTATGTGCAGGCGCGACTTGCAGACACAAATGCCAGAATGAAACGTGGGACCTAATCAACCTCACGTTTTGCTATAGGTTTAAAAACAATCTTCAGAATTCCAAGGGCCTAATGAATCATTTTTCGAATTCAATGAATGGCATGCCAAAAGTCATGGATGAATTTAATGAATCCATCTCAAGAGTTTCTTGAGTTAATTGGATACATGAATTCTAACTATATGCACATTAAGTGGTTGAATTTGAAGAGTTTCCAATCAAACAAAGGTCACATTCAACTATAAATAGCCAGTTTTCTTCATCAAACTACAATAAAAAAATCTGAAAACTCTCTTTTGGTTACCTTTCAGTTTCTAAGTGTTCATCGAATTCCTCTTCGATTCGCTGGTGAAGCTGTTTAAGTGCAAAACAAGCTTCAATTTTCTATTATATCCTGGGAGGCAGACGCTATAGAAAAACCTCTAGCACTATCTTTGAGGGGGTGAATCTGTTTTAAGAAAATTATATTGAACACAAGCCTCTAAATTTCCTATTCACTGTTTGTTTATTTTCTTCTAACATATTCTGCTTGATACTCCTTATTTTTACTAAATTATATGGTTAATACTTATGAAATTTTTTTCATGCATTGCAGGTGAAAAGGCCTTGATTGATTAAGTATGCAACAAAAAGTGAATTCAACTTGCAGAATAAACTCCAAAGCAAAGTCAGAAGCTCACCTAGAGAGTACCCCTTATGACGTTTATCCCTGCACAAGAAAATGGAAAGATGATCCAAGAGGTATTGGGGTGCGAGGATCAAGACAAAGCTTTCTACCTCAGGCCTTGAAGTGAGCCAGACCTGCCCAATTTTGAATTTTTTCAAGTTTGACTTGGTGATCCCTACAAGATACTTTTAATTATTATAAATGTCATAGTTATATATTTTTTTTAGATAGAGTTCAATGATATTCAACAGAAGAATGCAGTAGGAGCAAAGAGAAGAAAAAAATGGCATTATTATAGAGTTCCTTCTTAAACTCATAACATAACTTAATTTTTCGTTATTGTTTAGGAAAGGATTCTAGTTGGCCAGAACCATTACTAAATGTATGGAGTGTAAATTATAAAATATAGTACATAAAATAAGCATGAAAGTGAGGCTTTGCACACAAGAAATCTCCCAAGAGAAATATTTTCAAGTATCTTGGGATAATTTCAACTATGTTGTCACATATCATATTGATGTTGCATGGATGAAATAAAGATCTGCCATCATAGTCTTGAATAATAAAAGTATACTGACTCTTCGGGTTACTTTCGTATTTTTTATACTTTTTTACATGTTAGAGCTTTTTTATAAGGGTCCTAAGTCATTTATGGCTTATTGGGACCAGTGGTTCGATTTTCGGATAGTTCGTTTGGTCGCTGTGTCCGTTTTCATATTTTTGAATCTTAACTTTTGAAATCATTGATTCAGATCAAAATTCCTTAAAACAAACTCAAAATTAAATTCCAACAGTTTCATTAGCTCTAGAACGTGTATTTTGATTTAGATGGACTCTTGGTTCATGTCCTGAAGTCTTCATTGCGATTTTATCTCATTTTACGAGTTTTATGTATTTTGGAGTTCAAAATTTTGATTTTGGTTGATTTTCGCGATAGAATCCTCACGTTGAAAATCTGCTACGCCATTAGCTTGGGAATATTGAGTTTGTGTTAGGTGAAGTGTTCGTTCGGGCCTCGGGCTAGCCAAGCTCATTTTGGGGTACTTGGTTGGAATTTTAAAAATTTAGGCTAAGGGTTGACTTTAGTCAATATTTCGTTGAATTGATATCAGATCGGAATTTCATTTATGCCATTGAGTCTGAAATGTCATTCATACAATTTACATATTTGGTTTGTGTTCACGGGTTCTGAACTCATTTTGGAACCCCGTGCAAAGTTTTATATCTTGCCTTGGTTGCTGCATGCACCAAGTCTGGTGCCAAGAAATTTTTCCTCTTTGTGAGTGCGACCGGTTCATGTTGATCACAGGGGGTTGAGAAACTCCTTCTTAGCGATCACGACCGATCCACCACCACGTTCGCAAAGGTTTGACCCAGACCGTTGACCAGGTTTGTTCTTTGCAATTGCGGTATCTACCTCGTGATCACAAAACTTTCCAGCTTCTTCCATCTACGTTTGCGGTGAATAATGACGCGATTGCGATATACTGCTCACCTGGGCACTTATTTTTAAAGTCCTAGTCTTTTTTTCTATTTTTTCCTTCTTTTCTCATCCAACTCAATATTCTCCATTGATAGACTTTGGGTTTTTGCATGTAACCTTTGGTGCTGTTTGGAACGATATTTCTTTGATTATTTTTTTATTTTCGGTAAGTTTTCGTTTAAATTTAATTAAATTTCATCCAAAATTTTATCAAATTCTCAAAGTTTATTCTTCACTTTAATTCATTGCTTTTAGCTTGTTTCTTGCTCGTTTTAGCTACAAATTTTGGGTATGAATTTCCTACGACGTGAGAAATATTTTGGTACTTTTTATTTGGAGTTTTAGATTTGCGGGTCCGTAGACCCATTTTAACTCAAAATTTGATACCAGTTAGAACCCTAGATTTATGGATATCGTTACTCGTATGAGTTCATATATTATTTTTTTCTAATTTTGTGATCGTTCGGGTTTATTGGAGCATTTTTGGAGTTGTTGGAGATGTCCGGGCTACTTTCTTCTAGTATTTGCAAGTTTTTCTTCGGACAGTACGTAGATGATGGCTTACCGATCTTAGACTTGACTTATATAGAAAATAAGAGTACTAATTAGAATTCTTGAGTTGAAAATTCTTAAGATCATTACCTTTGTCCCTGTTTGCTTCTTTAGTCTGATTAAGATCAATTAGGATTTCTTGAAAGGTATGCTTTCACCGGTGAATGTTAATTATCCTACAAAATTAGATGATACAAGAATAATCGGGAGTACAGTTTCGTAACCATATATACCTTTATGTGTAAGAGCTTATTAGCCTTCACAAAGCTCAACATTTTATGTTTGCTTCCGTTCTAACATTCAAATCAACATAGTTATTTTCATTAAGAAAATATAAGTATGTAGTGTTTAGTTTGTGGAATTCTGCTTTTAATTAATAAAGACAAGAATTGAAAGATCTAGTCTTTTGATGATTAATAATTACTTTTTTTCAAGACTAGCTAGACCATGATTGTATATAACTGGATAAATACCCACAACCAGTTACAAGTAATCACAACAAACAAATAATAAACTAATATTTATATTTGTTGAAAAACTTAAAAAGATTGAAGAGTATGTCAAATACTTCTCAATTTTACATTAAATGAATTTCATTTTAGATTAAAAAAAATTGAATGTTCTTTTTTAGTTAAAGCCCTAATCAAAGTGTTGATTATTTTTTTCTTAAAATTGTATACTCTAATACGAATACACATGTAAAGCGCGTACACTAAATTAGTATTATATTAAAAGTGTGAAGATCCTTAGATATGTTTTTTGAACTTTTTGTCCTTTATTAAAAGACCTTCCAATAGATAAAACGGTCTTTTCATATTTTTTTCTACAATTATTATTTAGTTATTTCATTATATTTAAAACAAAGAAATTCTAAAATATATGACAAGAGAAAAATATATTTTAAAGTTAAGAAATCCTAAAAATTTTGCAAGAGAAAAATATTTCATTATAATTTTACCTTATAGAAATATCTATAGAACTTTCAAATATATTTATTATTTTAAAGTCCTAAAGTATTTATTTTAAAATCTAAGAAAATTCATACCTATTACTATTCTTATTATAAATTAAAGAAAAATAAATTTATTCGTTGATTTTAATATATTTGTGATTTAAAATTATAATAAATAAGTCATAGTCGTAAACTATATTATTTAAATAGACATATCATTTATTTTAATATCAGTTGCTACTTTTTAATAATTTTCTTTTTCTTATATACTCCATCCATTCCAAATTAGTTGATTTAATTTTCTTTCTAGAGTCAGAGAATATAAAATAATTATCAATATTTTAAGATTTATTTTTAATCATATTGAAAAAAATTGCAACTTTACTTTTCATATAGTTTATGAATATCTAAATTTTAATTCTAAATATAAAACTAATCTAATTTCATTTAGCTTTGAAATTAGTCAAATTGACTCTCAAAAAACTAAACATGTTAACTAATTTGGAACAAAGGGAGTATAAGTTTATTGATTAATGAGAGACACGTGCAAACAAATATTAAAAGTGAAAAGACTATTAAAAATGTTAATTGAATTTTTTTCCTTCATTAAAAGAATCTGCAATAGACAAAATCTAATCTATTATTTTTCTAAATTTATAAAAATTAAAAATCAACAAAAAAATCTTGGCTATTAAATATTTTCTTAATTGAATAATTATTAAACTACATTACAAACAAAATTATAACTAACCTACTATGTAGGAATCATACGCATGGATTTAACCTGCCGTGATATTCTTTTTTTGGTATAATAGGAGATGAGCTTGATATCCTAATACAAATAATATTTTTCTTATTTGATATATGTAATATGACATATTTAAAAGAAAAATTACCATTCATTAAAGACTCTACAATACACAATACTATTTTTTTATATTCAAAAATTTATAATTAATTAAAGTTTTATTTATTATAGATTTCACATTCAACTATTATATAGAAAGCGATATAACACCAAATATAAAATTTATTTTCCACGCTCATATATAGAAATAATATTCCACTTTTAATTTACATAGGAATCACATTTTTGGATTTTTTTTTTTAACAAAATTCACTTTCAACTTCATTAGGAGTATTTTCAATCCCTTTTAATTTACACTAGATATATTTAAAATATTTTATAGTTCTTCAGGTTTATATGAGGGCTTCTTGTGTTAATAAAATATTAACAAACTAACTTTTTTCTTCTTTTTCAATTTTGATTGATTTTGATTAAAGTCATTTCGTGCATTCATCTAATTCCGCGAAAGGGTCTAGTCTCAAGATCGGGTTCTGGTATGAGAGTCGGGATCGAAAGTTGTAATCTGAGTAAAGGTCGGGTCCTAAGTCGATAGTTGGGATCGAGTATCCAATCAAAAATCAGCGTCAGGGGTTATATCCCGAGAGAGAGTTAGAGTCGGGTCCCAAGTCAAGAGCCGAAGTAGGGTTCTGGATCAAGAGTTATATCCCGAGTTAGAGAAAGGTCCTAGATCTAGAGTAGGGGTCAGATTTTGGGTAGAAAGTCAGGGTCATGTCCTAGGTATTGAGTTAAGGGTGAGTCTCAAATAAGGAATTGAAGTCAAGTGTCATATCTTGAGTCAAAAATCAAGCTCGAATCTTGGGTTAGGTCCTGAGTCGGAAACCAGTGTTGGATCTCGAATCGAGAGTCAACGATTCAGTCCCAAATAGAGATTGTGTTGGGTATCAGGTTGAGAGTCAGTGGTTGAGTACCAAATAGAAATTGTAGATAGGATCTGATCCCAAATTAGAAGCCAAAGTCAGGTGCTAAGTTAGGGTCTGCGTCAAATTTCGAGTACTTAGATAGGGTTAGGTTCAACATTAGGAGTGTCGAGCTTCGAATCCCTTGTCAGAAGTCCGGGTCAAAGCTTTTAATGAGAGCTAGATCTCGAATCAAGAGTCATGTACTGTGTCTCGAATTGAGAATGGGTCTCGAGTCAAAGTCAGATCTCAATTCGAGATTTAAAGTTGGATTTCAAATCAGGAGTAGGGTAGCGAGGTTGGTATTGATAGTTGGATCACGAATCAATGTCGAAGTGGGGATCGAAAATCATATCCTGGATAAAGGTCAGATCCTGAGTCCCAAGTATCGGGTCGGCGTTGAGAGTTAATTCATCAATCAGGGTCGAGGTCTACAGTGGTAGTTAGGTGTTAGGATTAGGACTTGAATAACGGTTTGGGGTCAAGAGTAATATCCCCGATCGAATTGGTATTTGGGTTTGGATCCGGTATTAAATATATTAGGATAATATTCTCTTCTTACTTACCAAACATTAGAAATAAGTAAGAAATGACTTATTTTGAAAAGAAATATTTTTTAAGTGTAGAAATCAAAATTTTACCAAATTTAAATAAATACTCTACAAGACGAATTCAATATCTACTTTTTAACTCTAAAATCCATTAGGATTTTTTGAAAGTTACTTTCACTGGTAAATGTTAATGATATTAAAAAATCAAACGAAATAAGAATAATCATAAATATAGTTTCGTAACCATATACTTTTCTGTATAAGATCTTATCAGGCTTTACAAGGGTCAACATTTTATGTTTGCTTTCGTATTAACATTCAATCAACAAAGTTATTTTCAGCCTGAAGACACTAACTAAGAAATCTAATCTTTTTATGGTTATAATTATTTCTGTTTCAACGCTAGTTAGACCACTATTGTGTATATATAGACAATATGCCTGCAGCCAGTCACAATTACTCACTTTAACAAATAAGATAATAAAATAACATATGATATATGTTGAAAGACTTAAAGAATTGAAAGTAGGTCAAATACTTCTCAATCTTACATTATATGAACTCTATTTTAATTGGGGGAAAATATTTGAATGTTCTCTTATAGTTAAAGCCCCCTGATCAAAGTGTTGCTTAAGAAACTTGAAGAGTATATCAAATATTCTCAATCTTACATTAAATGAATTCTATTTTGGCTAAAATATATATTTGAATGTTTTGCTATAGTAAAAACCCATAATCAAAGTGTTAATTAATTTTTTTAATCATATACTATAATATGGATATACATGCAAAGTATATACACGAAACTAGTACTTAAGAAACAAAAGAAGCTTTGTAAAGAGGGAAACAACAACCGAGCTACTAGTTTATCACATTTTGGATTTGGGATGATCACTCGGTTGGGATCAGATAACTTATGTGTACCTTGTAAAGTCGTAGGGGAAAGAACATAAATAACATCTTAATTATAAATAATTTCATGTAAATAATCGATGACAACAACAACAAAAACAACAACAATAGACCCAACAAATTCCCACAAAGTAGGGTCTGGGGAGGGTAACTACACCACTACCTCAGAGGTGAGGTAGAAAGGTTGTTTTCGTGAGACTTCCGACTCACAACAAAACCACAATCTAATATAACAATAAACAATATATGGTAATCGAATGGCTCCATGTAAATAATAAAGAATTGAAATTCCTTCCCCTGGACTCATTCCTTTGCCTTCTCTAGTTTTTCTCTTTTTCTATGTTGATACTTTTTTCATTTTGCTTTTAATTTTTTAAAATACTTTTATTTCTTCTAAAAATCACCTCTTTCTTTTTACTATTTTTTCCTTTAGATTTTGTCAAAAAAAATTATTGCAATTATTACTAAGAAAATCATTACTTTTTATTCACTGATTTTCTTTTTCTTATTTTTTTTTTCACTACTCATTTTTCAAAAAGAGTAGTGAAAAAAACACAATTTATTTACAACTTTTATATAATATTTTATTTTTTTAATAAATAATTAGAAAAATTAAACATATGCTCTCTCTGTCCCAATTTATTTGACACAATTTTTTTTCGGTCAGTCCAAAAAAGAATGACGCATTTCTATATTTTGTAACAATATAACTTTAGAATGTCTATTTTACATTAATGAAACGACTTGTAGCCGCACAAACATCCATGAGCTATTTTAGACTACATGTTTCAAAAGTCTTTTTTTATTTCTTAAACTTTGTGCCGAGTCTAAGTGTGTTAAATAAATTGGAATGAAGAGAGTATTTTTAGCCAAAAATTATAGCGGAACAAAAAAATCAAAGCGGACAATATAAAAAAAAACATCCAAACTAAAAAAAAAGAAAAATTAAACTATTTTAAAATGGACGACATGGGCCAAAATGGAGGGTGGAATACATAAATAACTTTAAATTGATGGCTATAAATTGAGTGTGGAGTACATAAATGGCTCTTATGAAGGTTGATCTTGATATTTTATTTACCATAAGAAAAGTCTTATATAACTAGCCTTCCTTTCTTTTTACTCCATTATATCTCAAATATTTATAAACAACTATTCATACTTATTTTTAAATTTTTTTTCTTTGATTTTTATTAATTTATTTCTCTTCTTTTGCTTTTTTTCTTTTTTATCTTTTATTCGCTTTCTTTTCTCAACCTTCATATTTTTTCATTTCTTCTTTTTTTTTCTTCCTCCAACTGCTATCTTTTTGCTTTTTTTAAAAAAAAATTCTCAACCTTAATTTTTTATTTTGTCGTTTTGGTCTTCTATTTTTTCTTTTTCTTCTCAATCTTTATTTTTTCTTTTCTCTTCTCAAATTTTATGTTTTTATATTTTTCTCTTTTTCTCTTTTTTGTTTTCTTTGATTTTTGTTTTTTTCATATTTTTTTTCACTTTTGTCAACCTTTATTTATTTTTTTATTTTATCCTTTTATTTTCTTTTCGTTTCCTCGATTCCTTCCAAACAACAAGTTACGTCCCACGGGCAAGGCTTGACATAACCATCTTGTGTCTTGATTTATGAGATGCTCTATGACTTTTGCTTTATAGACAAGTCTTAGCTCAAGGTTCTCCCAAAACACAAGTTAGATCCCATGGGCAAGACTTGACACTACCACACTATGTCTTAATTTATCAGATACTTTATAACACTTACCCTAGAGGCAAAACTTAGTCCTAGGACTTCCAAACAACAAGTTATGACCCATGAGCAAAAGTTAACACTACTTTATTGTATTTTTATTTATGAGATGTTCTATAAATCTTTCCCTAGAGACAAAACTTAGCCCGGGTACTTTCAAACAAAAGTTGTACCCCATAGGCAAGAGTTTACACTACCACCTTGTGTCTTAATTTACAAGATGTTTAACTCTGGCCTTAGAGGCATGACTTAGCCCAAGGATTAAAACAACAAGCTACGTCTTATGGGCATTGTGTCTTGATTTATGAAATATTCTATAACTCTTGCCTTAGAGGCAAAACTTATCTCAAGGACGTCTAAACAATAAGTTATTCCCCATGGGCAAGTTGTGTCTTAATTTATGATATGTTTTATAACTCTTGTCCTAGAGGCAAGACTTACCCTTAGGACTTTCAAACATCAAATTATGCCCCATGGGCAATAGTTGACACTATCATATTATGTCTTAATTATGAAATGTTCTGTAACTCTTTCCTTAGATGCAAAATTTAGGCCAATGACTTTAACACAATAAGTTACGCCCCATAGGTAAGAGTCGACACTACCATATTATATCGTGATTTATGATATACAATATTACTCTTGCCTTAAAGGAAAGACTTAGCTCAAGGACTTCCAAACAAAACGTATGCCCCTTGGACAAGAGTTTACACTACCACCTTGTGTCTTGATTTATTAGATGTTCTATAACTCTTGCCTTATTGGAAAGACTTAGCCCAAGGACTTAAAAATAACAAGCTATGCCCCATGGACTAGAGTTGATACTACTACATTTTGTCTTGATTTATGAGATGTTTTATAACTCCTGCCTTAGAGGAAAGACTTAGCCCAAGGACGTCCAAACAACAAGTTATGCCCTATGGAAAAGAGTTAACACTATTTTATTATGTCTTGATTTATGAGATGTTCTGTAAATCTTGCACTAGAGGTAATACTTAGTCCAAGGACTTCCAAACAATAAGTTATGCCCCATGGGTAGGAGTTGACATTACCACATTGTATTTTAGTTTATGGGATATTATATGACTCCTACCTTAGAGGTAAGACTTAGATTAAGTACTTTGAAACATCAAGTTACACCTCATGGACAAGAGTTGACACTACCACATTATGTGTTAATTATGAAATATTCTATAACTCTTGCCATAGAGGAAAAAATTAAGTCCAAGGACTTTAAAACAACAAGGTACATCCCATGGAAAAGAGTTGTCACTACCATATTATTTTGTTACTCTTGCCTTAGGGTCCTACATTTTTACTTATCTTACTTCATCACATTATTTTACCTTTCCCACCCATTCCATCCTACAAAGGACACCACCAGTTTTTCATTCAATAGAAAATGGTATAAATTAACCTTGGATTATTGAAATTGATATAAAAATATCCTTTGTTGATCTATTGGCTTCATAATATCCTTAACGTCAATCTTTGTGTCCGTATAATACCCTTATTACTAATGACCCCTTAAACAAATATAATTAGAGTTCTCATTTGGTATGTGACATACTATTCTTGGTTGAAAATTAAATTACCCAATTCCACTATTTTAGTTTCTACCATATCCAACTAAAAGCCCCATTATCTAAAGAGGCAAAACCCATTAACCTAAATAGGCATTCGTAATTTTGAATTATGAGATGATACCAGTGTTTGTACATGTAATTTTATCTGATGATATGAAATCTCAAATTCTTCAAAAAGCGTTCTTTGAGATTTCATCTCATGATTTGAGTTTTTTAGATACAAAAATTGACCCACAAGTTTATATTTGTAACGACCTTCAAAATATGAAAATTGCTACTTTCTTGTATTTTAAAGTGTCCTTGTAATTGCACCAAGTCATTTATGACTTTCTAGGATCGATAGGTTGGATCCTTGGAGGTTCTATGGGCTAATTCTATCATATTCATGTTTTTCAGGCCTTATTCAGTTTATATGATCTTGAATTTCCTTTTCAACGATTCCGTTCAGTTTACAATATCGATTATATAAAGATTTTATATATGGAGTTTTATAATTGGATTCTGTTCCCATTCCGTATTCATTTTGAAAAATTTCCTAAGAGTTACCAAATTAGGTCTGCGAGTATCGATAAATCGGGCATTTTGATCGATTTCTCAGTCAAAGTTGTGTTTGGGTATATATTAGAGGTTTTAGCTTTTTATTCTCATTTTCTTCAAAAATTCAAGTTTCCCTCTAAATGCTAGGTCAAATAAAGATATTTAGAGAGCTTTAACTAAATTTTATTTCATGAAAACGCGTTACGGTAGTTTTACAATCATTTCTACTTGGTAATTTTCATTTCATCATTTACTTCCTGGGCTTATATCTTTCGATTCACCATTAAATTTAGCTTTATTTTATACCGTACGATGTACGAGCTAAGCTCTACGCATGGATATAAATATTTTTTTGAGTTGTTTGGGTTTATGGATCCAATTTTAGCTATGATTTTAATCCCGCTATTTATATAGAAATATGGGTCTTAACACAATATTATGTTTTTTTAGTCTTGCATAATTTCGAGCTTCGTATGTGATTTTAAGCATTCACAACATGCTTTTTGAGGATATTACCGGGATCTAGGTAAGTTATGATCTAACTTTTTTTAGATTGGGTAATTAGTATAGTATATGTATGGTAAAGCACCAGCTCGGGGCTGGGATGATTATTCGGACTCCGTTTTGCTTATTTATTCGGCCTATGGCCTATTTAGCTGGATTGTAGCTTAACTACTTACCCTAGGGATGTATTTCCCTACCCTCGTGTCTCACGCCGACTCTGGACTGTAGTGTGGCTGGGGAAGGAGTAACACCTTTGATGCATATTATTATACACGGTCTATGGACCATAGTAATATTGGGGAGGGGATTAAACTTGTAATCAGATATTAGCAGCTATCCCTCAATGTAGGTTGGTGGTAGGCGATCTAGGTAGGATGATTATTTGTATTCTGCCAAAAATATTGTGTATGTATTTGGGACTTAGGTGTCCTCTAGGCCATAATTAGCAAGGTACAACTATGTTGAACACTCCTCTACCTTACACAGGGACTTCGTATTTAGTCGGTCATAGCTATGTTGAAAGTGACTTCCTTCTGAGATGGTGTTGTGCCAAAAATGGCTATCTTGGGTAGCTAGCAGTTCGATGTGGTGATATTTTATCCCTGATCTAGCATGAGCCTGGGGGTATAGGGTGATATACTAATCTATGATAAATCTATGGTTCTTCCTGTATATGTATGTACTGGGGCCAGTGGGCATTGTGGAGCCTCTGGTTCGATTAGCCAGGGTTCGGGATCATGGTGGGTCTAGGAGATACTATGTTCCAAGCCATAGATTGACATCTATTCGATGGTTCTGACAAGGTGTGGATGGGAAATAGGTTCCATGTACATATGTTGTTG
>JBDJHY010169615.1:0-22092 GCA_039654485.1 Withania somnifera
GGAATTAGCCTACGTAAATCTTGGATTGTTGGCCATCCATATGAGAATTTTCCAACCACAGCATACTCTAAATTCTCGTGTTTCATCATGCAATGAGTCTTCTCCAAACTCCACTGCACAGTGGCTTCTCCATGTTGAAAAATAATAGGTTTGATAGGTATGGGTTTTATGGACTGTTTCGGTGGGTTTTGGGTGTTTGATTGTAATATTTGTGAGTAGTTTAGGGTAGGGGGGTGCTGTAAAACCTCATGAGGAGGCTTTCTAGTGGCCTGAGAGGCCATGGAAGGCCGAAACTATGGCCAAAAAGAGGAGAAAAGTTGCCTGAGAGAGAAGCTCTCAAACGGCAAAGGGTTTTTTTTTTTTTTGTAAAGATTTTGATATTTGCCTCTAGGGTTTTAAATTTGACTTTTGGGACTCATATTTAAAATATGATGATATGAATATTAATGTTTTTTTTTCTTATGGTTAATCCATTTATAATAAGATTGTGCAGGTTTGGGAGCTCTACAGAAGAGCAAGGAAAAAATTTAATTGATTTGACTTTGATTTAAGACAAGCTGAGTTTCAATGACTCTTACAAAGTATTTATCTTTTTATGTGTTAGTTATATATAATTAGGAGTAATGAGAATCTTTAGAGGTGCCTGCGTGGGTAAAATGACAAGTATTCACTTGGGTACTAATGTCTAGGACGATGTGCTAAAATAAAAGAAATTATGTGTTAAAGAATTCTCATTACTTGGCTATCACGGATTAAGTACTTGATTATTTGTTTGTAATATCTATATGGGGATTTATTTTAATCGAGATGATTTCCTACTTGTGATGCCCATTAGGAGATTATTTGACTTGTCATGATACTATATTTGTGATTTTCCCGAGAGGATGACTTTATTGAATTGAGATGACATTTCACTTGTATTTCACGTGTGAGGGCCTTGTCTTCTCATTTGGCCTAAATTTTCATAAATTACATATGATAACATGCTTACTTGATGATATTTGAAACATGGAATTCGAAATGAGGCTCTTGAGATAAATAGTAAAATGTGACATAAAAGAAAATGAAAAAGAAGAAAAGCAAGAAAAGTGTTGATATTATATGATAAGACCCAAGGAAAATAGTTTTGGGTAATGATATTTGATTATGTCTTGAGGGGTAATAGTTTTGAATGGGTACATGGACATCGTGAGTCCCTTTTGGGTCCTGACTGACCTCAAATAAAAAGACATTGTGAACTAATAGGACAAACATACCTCATTGGATTAGTTATTATATTGTATTGCATTGCATTGGCATGTTGTATTATTGACTTATCTATCCTAAATATGATATTAACCAGTTGATTAAGATGTTTTAATACATTAATCCCTATTGAGATCTTTATAATGAAAATGCACATTTTTTTAAGGTGATGGTCTAATTTCACTTAAATTATTTGAATTTTGGTTCTTGTTTGACTGTCATTTGGTTTATTGAAGTTTTTTTATTTTTGAGTTTTTTTTGTACTTTCTATTTGATTATTGGTGTATCTTTATAATATTATTTGTTGGATAATCGCATAAGAACAGACTGTAGTTGTTGGTATTTGGTGGTGTTGGAGTTTCTCAGCGTCGCGCTATTTTAGGGTCAGTCAAGGACACTTTTTACTGTATTGTTTTGTACCCACACTTGTTTTTCTACACTTTTTGGTATAGTTTCAAAGCCTAGAGCATCGTAATTACTTTATAGTCTCGATTTAGGACTTCCATATTAGGATTTTATTAGGCAGCTGCTTTCTCATTTCTCGTAAAATTGTGGATTCCTCTACTTCTTTATATTTTTACTATATTAGACATATTGAGATATTTTGGACTAATATTAAATTTTCTTTTGGTTCTTTTATGTTTTGTTATTAGAGGCTTGTATAACCTTAAAACCTAGTCTTGGAAGTTCAACTTGGATTCATCATGTCTTCTCGCTGAAGTTATTTATTTTTAGTATTTTTTGTTCGTTTCATTAATGGGTTGGATTACCTATCGTAGAGGTTCAGTAAGTTCCATGGGGGCCTATTTGGGGTCATGAAAAATTTGTATGAGAGAAGTAGGTTCACAAGTTTCACAATATACAAGTCATATTTAATAGAGTTTTGTAAATTGATAGGGAGACATTCGTTACTTATCTTTGAGAAGTTATGAAACTTTAGGAAACTTCCTTTCATTCTTTAATATCATTCGTGTATGGTTGATTCGTGTGAGTGTTGATACTTTTCTTGTTCTCTTGGTAAATGATTAGGATGAGAGTTTCTACTGGTAGAGAGGGTTGTTCATTTCTAGCACTTGCTATTATGGTAGGGTAGAGGTCATGGACGAGGGAGAGAGAGAGCCATAGGTGTCGCACTAGTTAGGGGGCATTTTATGGAAGCCTCCCCAAGCTAGAGTATAAAGTTAGATGATCATATCCAATTAAGGAGGTGGGCCCACGATAGATCCCACCAGAGTATGTTGTTGCTTTGGTTAGAATTTTGGGTGTACTTTAGGGGATTTCTTAGAGAAGATGTGTGTCGAGCACTCCATAGGGTTGTCAGACTAGAGTTGGGGACTAAAAAGTCTGTAACTATTTCAGATAGGCAGGTTCGAAAGTTGAGAATTAAGGAGATATCTTTTATGAATGTTTAGTGGAGGGATCATTTGGTTGAGGAGGCTATGTAGGAGATTGAGTTGCCATGGGTCGTAGATATGTCACGCCCAGGATTCATCCTCTAGGTGCTGCATTGCATCCTTAGCCACTAAGTTCCCTTAGTAGCCTTAGATGGACCCTTTGTTCATGCACGACTCTACTCACTTACACTCAATGGAAGCATATAAAATAATATACCTCAAGTAGTGGACCTCAAAAAAGTCAATAGAAAAATAAATGAATAAATAGATGAACTTAAAGTCAAACCAATACATCACTTCCTGAAAGCCTCTATCAGACTACTCGAAAACATCTCTACCTAGTCTCCAAATAAGTAAAGAAAGAATAAAGCTAAAATATTGGATTCACAAAAATAAAGCAATATCTAAACTCCAATATCTCGGACCCTGAAGAAATTAGGAATCACCAACCTCCAATCAACCACAAGCTTCTATATGACTAGCAGGATCTGCATAGGGGTGAATGCGGATCATAGAGAGTATGTAGTTAGTACATGAAATGTACTAAATATGTAAGTATGGATAATATAGGATATATGAAGTAGTAGAAAATATCATATCTATGCAATGCATGAAAAAAATACTGAACTCTAGTAAGAAATAATCTACAAGTTTTAAGCAAGAAATAAATGAACTCTAGTTAAAACCCTCTTTCAACACTTGTCACCTCAGACTGCGACTTCAATAACCTTGGGAGGTTCTATATTCGACATAACTTGTACACGTGACTACTAGATCCAACATATATTCGTATTATGTCTGGGGTGCCAAACATTTTTGGGGTAAGGGCCATGAACTAACTCTTAATGGATCCTTTAAGCCATGAACTATAAACGCCTAATTGGATCATGATCTTTATAAGTTTGGATAAATAATTTATGGTATAAGGGGTAGGTCACCTGAATCCTCTTGGTTCTAATGCTACTCCTAAACCTGTCCAAGAACTAACTATTACTCATTTTGTCTTTCTTCAAAACAAAGGGCCCTTTGACTCATAAACTTAGTAATATCGTGTAATACTGCTTACTTTATTCTCATCCTTGAATTGACGGACCTATGCCTTAGGCCACTAGACTTTCTTTTAAATCAAACTGACTCATGAACCATGCTTAGATTTTAGAAGCCAACCATTAATTTATTAATAAAATATGATAGTACAAAATAAGTTTTGACCCTTCACCTGACCAATATGAACCTTAACCTCAACTTATGGTATTATCACCAAAATCATGAACAAAATAGATATAGATTCCACATAAGGTACTTGAAACTCATGAACTTGAACCTACTTCATAAATAATAGTAATTTGTGAAAGATTATTATGAACACATGTTATACGTGACTATTATGAAAGAACATGCCAAGATATATGATTTCAACATCAACAAGAAATATAGGACTCACCCTAAGATTTATATGTTATAAGCATGAAAAATGGAGGAACTTAGGTAAATGGGTGAAAGGAACCGTTTCCACATACCTAAACCTTGAAGAGATCATGTCTTGAAATGGATAAGAAACCCCATCCTTGTTCTTCAACTTTTAGAGAGAAAACTTGAAAAACCCTAGCTTTGATCTGAAAAGGTGAATAATGAATGGAATTAGGTATTTAGGGTATTTATACTACCCATTTTCGAAGCCAAAATGATATTGAATTGGGTAAAAAGGGCATGGTAAATTACAAAGAAATACATCAATAAGTGACCTAGAAACTATTGGGACTAGACCATGAGTCCACTCCATGACTAGTAGCTTAAGTCTTGAGATGTACTTTATCTATCGGAATGTAAACATCATTATATGATTTCATACCACGAGTTGTGGAATGACACTTAACGACTAATGAAGAGTAATCATGGGAATTAGGTTGAAAATCAACTTTCTGTTGAGTAATATACGACTCCATAGAATGACTCGTGAAGCTGTATATCATGATCCTTAATTGTGGGGAAATTGGCAGGACTTGAAAATATCAAGCATCATTCCATGATTTATAGCACAACTCATGATGTTTCACCCTACGAGTCTTGGTCCACCTTGTAGCCACCTAGGAACAACTTTTAAGTTATTTAAGTCTTAAAACAAGTTTAGAAGCTTGAATCATATATGGCGTATTATAATATCTCCCCCTTGATATCATTCCTCCTCGAATGAAAGCTACAACTTGAATTGGAGGAACTTGACTATTGAAACTAACTAACTGACTGAACCGGACATAAACAAGATACTTAATGAATTGAGTTAACCAAACTAACTATGAATAGGCTACTAGATCAGTTGATTGAGACACATGCTACCATAGTTGACCTCAACTACCATGATCTCATCAAATAATGCATAAATACACACATTATGATTCATGCAATGCTACTTGCTCATGAACTGAAAAAAGGGGGAAAGCTGAATAAAGAGGCTAACTTTAGATTGAAGTTTAACTAAAAGGAAACAGGTTTGGATATCTACTCATCATGTCCACCTCTTCCTCTCAAGTAGGTCTTTTAATTGTCTAGTTTCTCCAAAGATCCTTAACTGATGTTGTTTTGTTCCTCAATCTGCGAACCTACATGTCTAAGATCTGAATGGGGACCTCCTCATAGTTCAAGCTATCATGGATGCTGATATATTCAACTGGTACTATCAAGGATGAATCACTCAACACTTCCTCGACAAGGATATGGAAAATTAAGGTGAACCATTGCCAACACTTTTGGAAGGTCTAACTAATAGGCAACATTTCCTATCCTTCTCATAATCTAATATGACCTGATATAACACAGACTAAACATTCCTTTCTTACTAAACCTCATGAATCCTTTCATTAGACACACCTTCAGAAATACCCAATCACCCTCACAAAACTTTAAATCTCATCTCCTCACTTCTGCATTAAGATGATCTGAGTTTTCTTTAACCTTTTTCTGATAATCAGAAGCTCTTGCATTGCATCATGAACAATTTCTAGCCATGCCTTAGGTTCCTCACCTAACTTAAACCAACAAATTATAGACATACATATCCTTCCATACATAACCTCTAATGGGAAAATCTAGATACTAGAGTGATAGCTATTTTTGTATGCAAATTCAATCAAAGAAAGTGACTACCCAACTTCCCTTGAAATCAATTATGCACGCACTCAACATATCCTATAATGTATGAATGGTCCTCAGCCTACCCATATGTAAAATGACATACTTAAATAAACCTGGGTACTAAGACCATTATGAAATAACCTCCAAAACTAAGATATGAACCGAGTACCTCAGTCTGAAAAATGGACAAACGCACCACATGCATCCTGACTATCTTCTACAAGCAGATCTTATAATTGCTATGAACAGGAAAGAAGTAAGCAGACTTAGTCATTTAGTCTACTATCACCCACATAGAATCATGTTTCTAGCTAAGGGCAAACCTATGATGAACTCTATATTGATAATTTCAATGTTGAAATAGTGAAACTCTGCAACTCCTGAGCAGGTATTTGATGCTCTACCTTAACTTGCTGATAGTTAGGACACATATCCATAAACTCAGCTATGTCCTTCATACTATTCCACCAAAACACCTCTCTAAAATCTCTATACATCTTCATTGAACAAGGGTGAAAAGAAACCTGGAACTATAAGCCTTAGACGATATTCTCATTCTCAACCCATCAACTATTGGAACACAAAGGCAATATTGATAATAAAGAACACCATCTCCCCATTAAGAGAATACTTGAACTTTTTGCTTCTGAACTTCACTCTTCAATTGAACTAAAGTGGATCACTATCTTGCTTTTCCTTTACTCAACAACTAGAGATGACCCATTGCATTCTGTACAATCATATGCCTATCCTCAACACCAGTTAATCTAATCCCAAGGTGTGCAAGATTGTGTACCTCTCTAGAGAACTCCCTCTTACTCTCATCAACATGTGCCAAACTACCCAAGGAAAATCTACTAAGGGCATCAACCACTATATTGGCCTTGTCCGAATGATACAAGACAGTCATATCATAATATTTATATAATTCCAACCACCACCTCAAATTAAGATTCAGATCTTTCTTATTAAACACATACTAAAGAATTTTATGATTAGTGAATAGATTTACATGCACTCCATACAAGTAGTGCCTCCACAACTTCAACACAAATACCATAACTGTCAACTCAAGATCATGAGTAGGATAATTCCCTCATGAATCTTAAGCTTTCTAGAAACATAAGATACTATCCTACCATGTTGCATGAACACACAACCCAAGATAACTCTTGAATCATCACAATACACAACAAAACCATCAAAACCTCAATCAAAGTCAAAATTAGAGCGAAAGTCAATCTCATTTTCAACTCCTAAAAATTCTTCTCACATGCATTTGATCACTAAAACTTTAGTTTATTCTGAGTCAAACAAGTCAAAGGAGAGGTTATGTTAGAAAATCCTTGAAAACCCCTACAATAATACCTATCTAGCCTAAAAAACTACAAATATTTGATGGAGAGGTCAGTGTAGGCCAGCTTCTAACTTAATCAATCTTTTGGGAATCCATTCGAATACCCTATCTAGATATAATATGTCAAAGGCAGGCAACTTATCGAGACAAAACTCAAAATTAGAGAATTTATCATAAAGTTGAAGTTCTCTAAGAATCTAAAGAAAAACTCAAAGATGGTTTGCATGCTCCTCCTTACTTCTAGCATAAACCAGAATGTCATTAGTAAAGGAAATCACAAACAACTGCAAGTATGGATTGAACACCTTGTTTATAAGGTCCATGAAAGATTCAAGAGAATTAGTCAAATCAAAGGACATGACCATGAAACAAGTATCCATAAAGGGTCCTAAAAGCAATCTTTGGAATATCTACCCCTTCAACCTTAAGTTGATGATAACTAGAATGAAGATCAATTTTAGAAAAGTGGCTAGAACTCTCTAGCTAATCAAACATGTCTTCAGTCCTTGAAATAGGATAATTATTCTTGATTGTCACTTGGTTCAGCTGACCATATTCAATGCACATGTATATAGAACAATCTTTATTTTGGATGAAAAAAATAGGGGCACCTAGGGAGACACATTAGGAAAGATAAACCCCTTGTCTAAGATGTCTTTTAAATGATCCTTCAACTCTCTTAAAACAAGTAGTGTCATCCTATAAGGTGTAATAGAAATAGGATGAGTACTTAGAACAAGGTCTATGCCAAGTCTATCTCTCTATCAGGAGGGAATCAGGTATCTCCTCAGAAAAAAATCCACAAACTCTCTGATAACTAGGACTAACTAAATATCAGAAGTATCATATTTAGAATCCTTAACTAGGACTACGTGGTATATATACTCCTTAGATTCTATCTTTCTATCCTTCAATATAAAATGAACTACCCTTAAGAACGACATAACTACCTCTTATTCAAGAACAAGTTCGTTAGGAATTTGGAAATGGAAAATTTAAGTCCTACAATCAATAACTGGATGACTTGAATGGAGCTAATACATGCCTAAAATAGTAACAAAGTCTACCATAACTAACTCATGCAGATCAACTGGAACAACCATACTCAAAATAGAGACAGGGAATCTATGATAGAATCTATAAGTTACAATAGGATGACCAACAGGTGTAGAAATAGAGAAAGATCCAGATAAGATTTCAAGACTTTCACCAAAATGTCTAGCAATATATAAGGATACAAATGAAAGGGTATCTTTAGGGTCTAACAATGCATAAACATCGATGCCATGAACCTCTAATGCATATGGCACAATATTATCTGACTTATCTTGAACCTTTTTAAAGGTTAAAACGTATAACTAGTTCTGGTGCTGACCACCACTGGTACTAGAAGAAGTGCCCTACTAAGATGGGCGTGCTACTGGTGGTGTTGTTGCATTAGGATGAGCTCTACTATTCCTACCTCACTGTCTAGCCCTGGGACAATCCCTAATATGGTGGCCTGGATTACCATATATGAAACAACCCTTCAAAAAGAAATCTCTAAAATTATGAACTATATGTCCATATCTAAAAAATCCATCTTTTCCAAGTATACAATGTCCAGGATAATTCTTATCACACCTACTACAAAAAGAATAAGCTCTTCTATCACACTACCCTGAGAGGCTACGTGAATTTCTATGTTTTGTTTACTCCAAGGTTATCTAAAACCATTTGATGGAACATAAAATCAATAAGTGGCTGAACTCACCACTAGACTAAGGCTGACTAGATTCAAAATGACCAGTCTTAACCCTTGTAATGGCCCTCATGGTCATTCATGAGAAATATGTGAAGTTATGAATTTTAGAGAATTTCAGTAGCTTCCCCAAGTCATTTATGACTTTTTGGGACTATTAGTTTATATTCCTGGAAGCTTGGCTGAGAAATATCTCAAATTGCCTGTTATAGAGCCTAAAACTAAGTACTCATTGACCAAAGTCTACTTACCTTCATAACAAGCTCAGAATTAAATTTTGACAATTTCATTAGCTTCGGATGCCAAAAATATTCAGGATTGACCTTAAGTTTGTGTTTTGGAGTTTTCATTTGAAATTTATGCTCAATTGTAGTTTTTAGTTAAGTTTAAGGCCTAATTTGGAGCTTGGGTGGTATTTTGGTGTTTGGAGTGTCGGATCAGAATTCTAACGCTTTCATCAACTCCAAAATGGTGAATTTTTTCTAGTTTGATCCTTGGTATGCTTCCTAAGGTAATCGTTCTCAATTTGAGTTGTCATGTGGAAAGTTGAAAATTTTCTAGTTTTGGCTAAGGGTTGGTTGGGGGTTATTTTCCCTCAAACTACCTCCGATGTCAATTGTGTTGATTCTGTTGAGTCTACAATGTGGTTTTAACATAAATACATATTTTTTGTCAAATCTAGACTCCGTTTAATTTTTGAACCCCTGATTGAAATTCTTGATTGTTGCTATTTTTCTAATGCAAGCACAAACCAATTTATTGGTCAAATTACTAATTTATCGGTGATCAATAAATCGACACTTAACCAATAGATTGGTAGGTGTTGATAAATCGGTCATTTTACCGATAAATCGATGTCTACCATTATTGTTGCTAGTAGCCTGAAGATGTAGATTTATCGACATGTTGTCTGATAAATCGGTATTTACTGTAGTTGCCAGTCACTTGAGAATGCCGATTTATCGGCACAAGTGGCCAATAACTCGGTACCTGAGCCTTATTTCCTTAGTTTCCAACCTATTTTTGGGTTATTAGTTCATCAATTTTTCCCTAGATTTAACTTTAAGATTTCCCCAAACTCCATAGAAAAGTTCCTTAAAGATTTAATACGTCATCCTCTCCTTCGGTAAGTAATTTCATCCATTGAATTTCGTTAAAATTACTGTTTTCCTCTATTAATGCCCTAGTCATGATTTTTTATTTCTTTAATTATGTCTGAAGCTAATCCTTTCTCTTTAGGTTATTATACATCATAGTAATATTTCCTTTTTCGAATTTAATGTAAAAATCCATAAAGGTCGAATCTTTAACTCCTTTATACTCAGTCTTCTCTGGGCCATTCAAGGATCTTTCCTTACTCAAATTGTGCTCAATTTTGGAGCACGGGTTCCTATTAACATTGGAAACCCGATGGAGAATTTTATTTTTAGTTCCATAAAGTGGACCTCGTATGCCCAATTTAGGCCAATTTTAAGAACAATACAAAACCTAGCATAATTTATACTGTTAAACTCGTATTGATATATGGAATATTATTTTCTAAGTTTCAAAGAAATTGGAGATCGTTTGATATCAGTTGGAGTAATATTCGTGAGCTGGCAATGCTTTATCTCCAGACAATAGGTAGGCTTTGTGAGGCTATCTCTAATTTTATAGCTTTAATATTGTAATAAATAGCATTTGTGGATTGGGTAACTACGTGGATATAATGACCATGTACCATTCTTTCATCTATTTCCTTGTTGATATATATTTCGGCATCCGAATTTATATGGTGCCTGTGACTTAGGATTTTCCCAGTGATACCTTTTCAAGCATAGATGGTTGTTATTTCATGTATCAATACTTGATGATATGTCGTTCATGCATTATGAGAGAGATTGGGCCTTGGGCTCCGATTAGAGTGCATTGGGGCTGGGCCAGTATCACCACCTGATTGAGCCACGAAGGCTAGAGGCTGGTTTCAGTAATAATAACTGAGAAGGATATAAATAAATAAATTAAAATATTCTAATAATAATATAAGTAAATTACTTTTTTACTATTTTATACTCAGCATTGTATCGAGCATCCGGTAATACTATATTTACTTATTTTAGCCCAAATACACCCTAGTAACAGGAATTATCATTTGACTAATTAATGATGGGAATTGAGACTGACTTCATTTGGCAGTGAGTATAGTCGCTGGCACTTAAGTCCGTCATCGTACGATAGTGAGTATAGCCTTTCAAAACTATCACATACACTAGTTCGGAGGATTATTGATATAGTTCCTTGAAGAACATGACTTTCCAAGTACAACTTGATGGTGTTATTAATATGAGACATTGGTTGCCAGACTATGAGACCCTTAAGGCTCTATGATTTGGAATGTGAGGTTATCATGACGTTAGAGATTGTACATGGTGAGCGTACCTCTATGGACCTTATCTCCCAGCCACGAAGATATGGAGGCGGGTTATAGGATGGAGTGGGGATATACTGGGAACATTTAGGGTAGCCTTCCATGGATTCTACCTGCTGCACCAACGGGTGCAAGAGATGAAACATACACAGGACTGGTTACTTCATATGAGTGTATTTAATTTTCTAGACTTGTCTTCTTCAATGTACCCTAACTGAGATGTAAGGCCTACGATGAGCATGAATTCTGTGTTTAATTTATTTATTATATTATTGTTGTATTTCTTAGTTACTGTCGTGTTACTTTTTATACTTACTAGTTATATAGATTATTATGCATTGTATCTTCTTATCAGTCTTTCCCATTGTACTTGAGGTTACCGGTATACCTTCTATGTTCTCCTTCTTCTTCTTTTAACTCCTGATTACTATTGTTATTATTCACATATATTGTTGCATACATTCTGGGTACTCATTGACAAAAGTCAACTTTCCTTCAAGACGAGCTTAGAATTAAATTTTGAGAGTTTGTTAGCTCCAGAATGCCAAACAAAGTCAAGATTGACCTTAAGTTTGTATTTTGGAGTTCTCATTTTAAATTTGTGCTCATTTGTAGATTTTAGATAAGTTTAAGGCCTAATTTTGAGCTTGGGGTGGTATTTTGGTGTTCGGAGTGTCGTATCAGAATTATCATGCTTTCATCATTTTCGAAATGGTGAATTTAGGCTAGTTTGACCCTTGGTATGCTTCCCAAGGTGTTCGTGCTCAATTTGAGTTGTTATTGTGGAAATTGGAAATTTTCTAGTTTTAGCTAAGTTTTGGTTAGGTCAAATGACCTCCGATGTCAATTTTGTCAATTTCTTTGAGTTCAAAATATGTTTTTCACATAAAATACACTTTTGGTTTGTCAAGTTTTGATTTCGTTTCATTTTCGAACCCCTGGTTGAAATTCTTGATTGTTGCTGTTTTTCTGATGTAGGTAAAAGTCGATTTATCAATGATGAATTTATCAAACACTTTATTGATAAATCAGCAGGTGATAATAAATTGATCATTTTAATGATAAATTGGTACTTTGCACTGTGGTTTCTAGTCGCCTAAGGATGTCGATTTATCGGCATGTTGTACGATAAATCAGTATCTGCTGCAGTTGCCAGTCACCAAGGAATAATGATTTATCAGCACAATTGGCCAATGAATCAGTACCTAGGCCTTATTTCTTCAGTGTCCAACCCATATTCGGGTTATTATTTCATCAACTTTTCCCTCGTTTTCTCTAAAATTTTGGTGCGATTTATCTTGCAAACTTTTCCAAACTCCAGATAAAAGTTCCTTGAAGAACTCATACATCATCCTCTTCTTAGGTAAATAATTTCATCTGTTGAATTTCAATAAAATTAGATTATTCATCCATTAATGCCCTAGTCATGATTTCTTGATTCCTTCTATTATGTCCGAAGTTATATGGTAATTCTTGCTCTTTAGGGTTATTATACATTGTAGTAAGCTTTCCTTTTTCGAATTCAATGTATGAATTCATAAAGGTTGAATCTTTCGCCCTTTTTATACTCAATCTTCTCTGAGTTGTTCAAGGGTCTTCTTTTACTCGAACTGTGCTCAATTTTGGAGCACAGGTTCCTAGTAACATTAGGAACCCCGTGGCAAAGTTTATTTTTTGTTCAGACAAGATGCCCAATTTTAGGTCCAGTCGGGAACTTAGCATAATTTCTACCGTTAGACTCGTATTAACATGTGGAATATTATTTTGCAAGTTTTAGAGCAATTGGAGATTGTTTGATATCAGTTGAAGTAATATTCATGAGTTTGCATCGCTTATTTGTCGAATGACACGTAGGCTCTGTTGGGCTATCTCTAAGTACATAGATTTAATAATTGTATTAAATAACATTCATGGGTTGGGTATCTAGGTGGCTATAGTGACCATATATCGTTCTTTCATTCGTTTCCACGTTGATATATATTTCGGCATTCAGATTTGTATGGTGCCTATGACTTAGGTTTTGCCTAGTGATACCTATTCGAGCATTTATGGTTGTTTTTATTATATATAAATATTTGCTGATATGTTGTCCATGCATTATGTGAGAAGTTAAGCCTTGGGCTCCAATAATAGTGCATTGGGGCTAGGCCAGTATCACCACATGATTATTGAGCCACGAAGTCCAGAGGCTGGTTTTAATAATAATGACTGAGAAGGATATAAACCTATAAATTGAAATATTCTAATAATAATATAAGTAAATGACCCTTTTACTTTTTTATATCGGAGTTATAGCGAGCACCCGATAATATTATTTTTACTTTTTTTCGCCCAGGCATTACACCCTGGCACAAGGAATTATCATTTGACTAGTTAATGCTGGGACTTGAGATCGACTTCGTTTGGTAGTGAGTACAGCTGCTGGCACTTGAGTCTGTTGTCATATGGTAGTGAGTACAACCTTTTAAAACTATCACATACACTGGTTTGGAGGATTATTGATATAGTTACCTTAAGGAATTTTGGTGATACTATGATATTTAGGCATGGAACACCATGACATACTGAGTATGGCTTGATTTAAGGCTTTGTGATTTGGTGCGTAAGGTTATGATGACGTTAGAGATTATACGTGGTGAGCATACCTTCATGGACCTTGCCTCAAGGCCATAGCAATGCCGAAGGGGGCTACAGTATAGAGTAGGGATATGTAGGGAACATTTAGAGTAGCCTTCCATGGATTCTTTCTGCTGGACCTACGGGTACTGGAGGAGAAATGAATACAGGGCTGGTTACTTCATATGAGTGATTTAATTTTCTGCACTTGTCTTCTTCAATTACCCTGGAAAAGATGTAAGGCCTATGGTGAGCGTGAATTTTGTGTTAATTTATTTATTATATTATTGTTGTATTTCTTAGTTACTATCGTGTTGCTTTTGAGATTTACTGCTTATATAGATTATTGTGCATTGTATCTTCTTCTCAGTCTTTCCCATTGTACTTGAGGTTACTGGTATACCCTCCATGATCTCCTTTTGTCTTCTTTTGACTCCTGATTATTGTTGTTGTTATTCATGTATACTATTGCATGGATTTCGGGTACATTTTCCTTCATTTCCTGAAATCCTGTTATGTAATTAGCTAGAGATATATGTTCTACTTGTTTCTTGATCCCTACTTTAGTAGCTAGCTTCCATAATAAACTATTTGATTTTGCGACACTATTTATTTCCTTCTGTTATTTACTGTTTTTATTAATTTTATATACCTAGTAGGCCCTTAAAGCCTACTAGGTATGGGTTGCTTCGGCAGCTTGTACTCATAGTACACTTGCTCGTATTCTGATTCAAGTATAGGTGCCTGACCTTGATTCATAGATCGTTGTCCGTACAGACTCTTTTGTTCTTCAAAGATTCAGGGTGAGCTTGGCGTGCAGTTTTTCCTTATTCTCTTCAGTATTGATATTGATCTCCATGTAATTTCGGAGATATATTTGTATTAGACATTTGATTCCATGTTCTGTACATAGAGGCTTTGTATTACACTGATACCAAGTTTTGGGCATTGTTGACTCTTTATTCTTCCACTTTATTCATCTATTGTTTATTAAACTTGTGATTTCCACATTTGATATAGTAGTCCTCTGCTTCGGCTTCGAACTACAAGGTTGGTTCTCCTACTGGTGGTATAATAGGTGCCATCATAATCTGAGAAATCGGGTCATGACAGCCCTTTTACTCTTCTGACTCTCCCTCCGCTTGGCCTTATCTTTCTTAGTCTACTCTAGATGTAACATCAACCTGTCGATGTCTATATCATTATTCAACATAGCTTCCCTCCCTTCCTAAATTAAATGAGGGGAAATATTAGCAACAAACATATCCATCCTTTAATACATGTCTGTAATCATCTTGGGAGCATATACTGAAAGCTTCGTGAACTTTATATTGTACTAAAAAACAAACACGGAGCCCTTCTCCAAACTCAAAAACTCATGAACTCTCTCCTTCTTGTTCAACCTAAGAAAGAACCTACCCATAAATGCCTCCTCAAACTGATTGCAAGAAGGTGGGGCTGCACCTACTCCTCTATTCTTCAACAAATCATATGATGACCTAGAAACATCTTTCAACTGATATTCTACCAACTCTATCCGGTACATATCTAACAACCTAATCATCTCACAAATTTGACGAAGCTTATCAATGAAGTTCTTTATATCCTTCCCAGTTCTCTAACCATGGAACTACAAAGAACCCATCCTCAGGAACTCCCTCATTCTCACCACTCCACCATCAAGAACTATTGACTGAACCATGAAAACTTGAACCGGTTGTTGATCCTGTGAGATCATTGTCTAAGTCAATAGGTGGATTGCATTATGGAACTCTGTTGGAGTGACAAAATAATTATGAACAAAAGGAAAAGTTTCCTACACTTTTAGTATCCTCTTAGTCATAGATGTATTGCAGTCACACCCACAAAAAAGACTATGTAATGTTGGATTTCATACATCCTAGGAAAATTAAACCTATTGCTTTGATACCAAGTTTTTACGTCGCGAAGTCTCCCCCTAGGTGCAACACAACATCCTTAGCCACGAAATTTCCTTAGCTAGACCATTGGCTCATGCACAACTTTACTCACTTATACTTAGTTAAAGAAATATTAATTAATATACCTCAAGCAGTGGACCTCAAAATAGTTAATAGACAAAATAAATGAATAAACAGATAAAATCAAAGTTAAACCAACACATCAATGTCTTAAAGCTTCTATATACTAATATTGTACTCCTAGAACTGATCTCTAGATAGTCTCAAAATAATAAAAGAAAGAATAAAACTAAATCCTAGCTCTACTAAAAATGAAAGAACATCTAAACTCTATATGTTGGTCCTCAAATCAATGAGGATTCACCAGGCTTCCAGTCTCTATGAATGCAGATACAATCAACCACAAGCGTTTAAAAGGATGGAAGGATCTGCATGGGGATGAACATGCAACATAAAAAGTATGAGGCCAATATGAGAAATGTATTAAATATGTGACTACGGATAAAACATGCTATATAAAGAAGTAAAATATTTCATAGCTATGCAATGCATGAAAAAATAATGAACTCGAGTAAAGCAATAATTTTAGGTTTTAACAAATATAGTTAAAAGCTTTAATTCCTGAGTATAAAGTGACTCGGCATAAAACCATGTAAGTTGACAATTTTAACCAAAAAATAAATGAAAAATTAAACTACCCCCTTTCAATGCTTATTAACTCATAATGAAACTTGAATGATCTTGGGAGGTTCTATAACTGACATACCTTATGTACGTGGCTACGATATCCAACTTAAATCTCTATGTTCTGTAGGGTTCCATACCTTGCGGGGGTAAGGTCCATGAACTAACACCTAGTGGATCTAGTAAGCAATGAACTATAAATTCCTCATTGGGACATGATCTTCTTGCATTTGGACATGCTCAGATAACCCATTCATGCTCCCAAACAAATCTATCATATATAGTCAACTCGCAAAACCAGACCGTCGATCATATACCATATCGCAAGTTCTCCTGAACAGCACAACTCATATAAGCTGAGAATAGCTCAAAACAAGTCCCACAAGCCCCAACTAGGGCATCCAACACCAACTCTGTGCACACACGCAGCCTAAACGCACGTCTAGGGTAATATAAGATAACATCTAGATAGGCTAGAAGCCACCAGCTACAACACACATACCAGATAAGGTGCCTGATTCTACCCCTCACCTTAAATAGTACCCCTATAGGTTTAGGATACACTAACCATACTCACGTCTTGTTAAGTATAAATATAACTCATTTAGAAAATAACAAGGCTATGATACAACCCAACAAGTGTTATATAAGGTCGAGGTTCAATACATGCTCAACAAGAATAATCAACAAGTTTTACAATCATAATGTACCAATAAGGGGACTTAGGGAGAGAACAAGGGAGATAACATTATCTTTAGATCACAAGACTACCTGTAGGGGGATAATCAATCAAATATTAGGCCAATAAAGTATAAAGCAACAACAAAGTAAAATAATATGGGAAAACTGGTGATCAAACTTAAGTCCTGACCCCACATCCAAACCAGAAACACTACTAATACCATGTATGTTATACTCAAAAGGAGGAAAGTTATAATCTACCTGGAGCCGACGAAGATATCTGAGCAAGAATATGAAAGCACGAACTTCACAGAATAGCCTGAACGAGTTTCAAACAATAAAATTTATGATGTAAAAGTCAAACCATGAAGAACGGGACCCACATTGCTATATAAAAGCTCGATAGAAATTCAATATATAAATGGGCTCGTGGGACCCATAGCCCATAAATAGAATAAAAATTACCAAGGGGTAAATCTCAGCTGAAAAAACATATGGTTCAAATTTGGACACAATACAATAATAAATGAAGGAGATATGAGTCTGTGAAGTTAAGAAATGCAAACTTTTACAACAAATAAATATGCTAAAACAACACAGAATTTACCCAGATAATTGATGAATAAATGATTCCACAATATTGTCCAAGCTTCCAGTAAAAAGTAGCACTTTGAATCACCAAAACCAAAGCTTTACAAAGACTTTTATGGAGTTCTGAATTTGGACACAATGGATGGAAATTAAGGGAGAAGAAGCCCCTTATATAAGGTCATATGGTTGTAGGGGAGAAAGTTCAGGCATGACCATCTGGTCATAGGGGTGACCTGGGTGCAGGTGTGGGTCCGTTAGGGTGGCCCAAACTCATTGGTGCAACCTTCCTACACCAGAAACAACAAATCATTTCGGAAGGCCAAAAAATGCATTCGGAATCCAATAAACACAATCAATATATGATATCTTCAAGTAACCAACATTACAGATCCAATGGAATTGACGATAAGTCCATAGATTATCATTTGAAAAAAATATATATGAAACCAAAAGGACCAAAAATAGTTTAAGAAATCTTAAGACCAACCGAACCTTCAAAATGGGTCTGGTCACCTCGAGAAGCATACAAATAACCCTACCAGCCTAAATTCAACAGTTCGAAGTTGACTGAAGTGTCAGAATTCTGATTAGATGTTTTGATCTTCAAAATTTTACCAAAGTCAAACTTCTAACTCTAAATAAATTGAATTTTCAAAAAGAAGCTCAAACCACAAACGAAAACCCTAGGATCTAGACCAAGGGTCTAATTAGACCAAAGTCCACATTCTAGAGCTATCAAAGCTGTTAGAATTCGATTTGTAGCTCGTTTGTTAATGAATCACTCTTGAAATCCACTAGTATAAAGTTAAATCAAAAACAAAAAACTGAGATAATGTTCAATAGAACTGCCAGGGAACCGAACTACCGGCACTAGAAAATCATAAATGAATCAGGGTAGTTATTGGATAGCTTTAGATGCAAAAGCCATGCAAATACACAGTACTGGCAACAGGAGGGTCCACCACTAAAAGGACTTTTGTCCTTAAAATTCAAGGAACAATGAGTACCTGAGGCTCAAACTGGTGAAGGTGAATTGGGCTCGCATACTCCTTCCCATTCCTTAGGTAACCTATCTGACTTGATGATGTATCCGTCAAACCTTTGCCACCGAAACCCCACTGGATCCTGACTAACCAGTACCTCCAAAACAAAGGCCACTAACTAAATCCTCCACTGATAAACCATAACTAGATGAACAAAAACTCACCAAAGCATGAGATACAAATTCAGTACATAAAACCACTGAGCAAAATGAGAGAAATTCACAAAAGTTAAGAACTCGAAGCAAAAATCTAATTGGTTAGATAGCACTACCATAACTTTAATCCTATTAAGGACCTCGAGTTTCACTAGCTACCCATAATTCTTAGTGATAGCTATATCCACCTTACCATCCTTCTAAGACCACGAATCGAAGGTCTAACCCAGAAATGACAAACCACACCTCATGTACAAGGATCAATCCACGAATAAAAACCAAATGAAGAACTCTTTTGAGTTGAAATATCTTAATCGACAGGAAACGAGCACCTATTAAACTCTACAAAGATAGAAAGATAGAAATAAACCAACTCTAACCACCTATACAACTCAAAGAATAACTTATCCCCCAAATCTTCCACCCCTGAGAACAAACCCACACTCCATAAAATAATAAGGCATCACTATAACCCGAGAGAACCTCCAATTCTTGACCAACAGAAACAACTAAGGAACTAAAACCATGAATCCTTACCCAGCCAATTGCTGAAGCAGAGAACCTATTTATAACCAGACCATTCCTACTGCTAGATCCCAATACAATGCAACCCCACCATTTATACCACACTTTTGCTGCGTAGCTCTAAGATATAAGAATAGAACTACGAAAAAGCCTAGGTCCAATAGTCATACTGCATCCCAACAAAGGAAAAAACCACCACTAAATCAAAAAAAAGGACCAAGGCCTGCACAAACCATAGGCCAACTAAAAGAACAAAAATAACACAATCTAAAGAAAGCATTTACAGAGGTACCATATACCCGACCTACAACTAAAAGGGACACAACTACTTATCAGGATAGCGAAGAATCCATGAGCACCAGCACAGATTTCCAAATGGTAAGGTAAAGGGGTGTAACACAAGCAGCAGCAAAATAACACTTAAAGCTAACAAGAGCAAGCAAGAAAAAACTTATTAGCAAATAACCAACAGAAGCGAGAAAAATATTGGTAAAGGAATGAGTTATCTTCTCATACATGAGCTACTTATGGAACAATCAATTGGGAGTGAAATAAAAACATATTACAATACAAAACTATAAGACAGTCCAACATCAAGAAATGTCTGAGAGAGGCAAAGCACAAGATGGCAGAATCAAGGGATAGCATAGAACGCGAATAGCCAAAGAGTATCTCCTTGGAACAAAGCTCCATTCCTGTAAGCAAGACAAAACCCAACTAAAGAGTTCCTATTTGGTCCCTATTACTCATATGAGGTACTTCAAGCATGGCTATGGTAACGGTCATGGCCCGAAAGTTTGGGACCATATAGGAAGGAGGTTAACTAGTCCATTCCCAGGATATCATCGTAATCAACCACTTCGATCATAAATCAAGAAAACTTCCCAAGGCCAATGTAGATATGAAAAGCCAAAACCATTATTAGAATCCATCACTAAGGAAGGAAATCTCCCAAAAAAGATCGTAAGAATGACAACCTCCATTTAGGGCATGAAACAACGCTAAGAACACATTTTCATCAAGTGAGATATAACAAATTTAACCACAACAAAGAATACAACAGAGTCACCCAATAAAAAGGGATATTTTCTAGATACAACATAAGTAACAACGAAATAATATACATGACAAACCTACGGGATAGAACATAGAACCCAAAAATACATAATAAGGCCCATGATAAAGCATCGGGTAACACCACTCAAAACTATCAAAGAGGAGGTTGGGTAGAGAGAACACTAAAAGAATAACTAGAACTCTTTAAATACTTACCTAGAATGCCCTATACCATCCCCATTATTAAGCATACTAACACTAACTAGAGGAAAATAATCCCCTGGAAGGACCTGATTACTGAACTAACAAAATACCTTAAATTGGACACTTGCTAGCCCAAAAGCAATCCATCCCATGAGAAAAATATGCACTGCTGCAACCAACACCCTCTGTAACCATACGTTGAGGCGACTCTTTAACTGGTACTAATTGAGAATGTCTCGTGCTACATAATTCCTACCAAAACTATGAACTTGCTCAAAATCCATGGGTTTAATACTGAAAACCCTAGCCTCATAACAAAGCAACTCATATAAATAACCATCTCATTCCAATCCTGCACTAGCATACTGTCTCAAATCCAAAAACTCATTCTGAAATCACTTCCTCAAATAAGGAACCAACCCTTGTCTATAAAGGCTTCTGGGAGATGGATATGGAAGTCTTTCGAATATCCACTACTCCTCTAGAGTTCGTACATGGGTTTTTTCCATTGACTAAGATTTTGATGGCACCAATAGTACCTAAACTATAGAAACTACAAAGACTAGCTGAACTAGTGGAGCCAAGGTACCCTATATCACTCACTAGCTGATGTCTGGGCCTCATCCAAGAACTTTGGTTTCACCAACTCTAATAAATATAGTAAAACCTCTACGTATCTTTAGGAGATATTGTTGTAGTCTTGGACCGTCGGCTTTGGAAGAGGTATAAACCAATATTTTCTAAAATGATAACTATCTTGACACATCAACACATACCCATCCTCGACCTTGGGGTCAACCTTCTACTGAAGCCCTCACTGCTAAAGTAGGATAACCTCTTTCTCCTACTGATGACCTCGCATGAATTGTCAATAAAAGAGTGAAGTCAATCAATATTCACAGAAACCAAACATAATGCACAAAAAATAAAAAAATGTGAGTGCCTTTACTAAAAAGCATCTAGTAGCCTCCCGATGTTAGGATATGGATGTCTACATACTGATCCACAGAACTTTACTAGACACTTACCTCTGTACCAAGAATACCAACGAATCTAAGGTCTGATACACCTCTGTCATGACCTAAAACTTGGGTCGTCATGGTGCCTACAAAATTCCACCGATAGTCCAGCCTATCCTACCATCTGAAGCAGTAAACAATAGACTGTATCCAATAATAAAAATCCAAAAAAGGAAAAGAAGAAATGCATTATATAAATACAACAAGATCAACTTTCTCCAAGACCTGGTATTAGTAGTATAGAAGGCATCTAAATACAAAGCATATTACAAAAATGCTAATAATATAAAATATAAAATATC
>JBDJHY010169616.1:0-12366 GCA_039654485.1 Withania somnifera
ACAAAATTAACTTAGTACTTGAATCTAAAATGATTGCTCATTATTAAAAGGAAAAAAGACACCGCATGTCACTTTTTAAAAAATATTGCCACTTGTTGTCCCATTTACAATTTACGCCTTTTTTGCTTTGGTTTTTTGTTTTTTGGCTAATTTTTTATAAACTCTTAAATAAAATATGCATTTAGTTTAAGGTTGAAAGATTTTCATTATCAATGTGTAAAAAATATTGCATAGGATCAGAACCAAAATCGTATATTAAATGCATTCGATATATATGCACTCGATAAAAGTTGCATAGAATCTGCATTAAAACTGTAAAATAAATTAATATTCTATATAGATTCTATAAAAGATACATAGACTCTGCATCAAAACTATATAGTGAATACATGATATATTCATACTCTGTAAAATTTGCACCAAAACTACATAGCTAAAAAATATTCTAATGATATGCTTATAGACTCTATAAAAGATGCATAGAATCTACATCAAAACTGTATAGTAGTTGTATCTCTTTTTTGTGTAGAATATACTTTTGTATTGGATATGTATAGAACTCTATCATTATTATATAAAAATACATTTTATCACAATTATATGTATAAAAAATATATCGCTTGTTATATAAAAAGAGAAAAACAAATTAAAAACAAGAAGTGAAAAGACTAAAAAAAAGTAGCAAAAACAAAAATAAAAAGAGAACTTTTTTAAAAGCATAAATAGCAAAAAAAAAAAAAAAAAAGGGAAAAAAGGCAGGGATCAAGTTGGAATTCCATTTAAGCCCATAAAGTGCAATGGAAATGGCTAAATGTAATGACCCCTAGGGTTATTTTCATATTTTCGTGATTCTTTTGTATTTAGAGTGTTCTTGTAACTACCCCAAGTCATTTATGAATTGTTGGGACCGTTAGGTTCCCTGACAGTTTTATAGCTTGTTTTATTTATATTTATAGCTTTATCGGGCCTTACTCAGCTTATACGATCTTGAATCACCTTTTTGTCGATTTGGTTGATTCTGGAATGTCGATTACATAAATATTTCATAAGCAAAATGTCAAAATCAGACTTCATTTCAATACCGAGCCTCTAGTTTACAAATTGAGGCTTGTTGGGCTGGAAAGCATCACGATTGCAAAGGCCAACCACATAACCAATCATGATCGCGGGGATGGTGGCCGCGATCGCGATACTGCATGGCAGGCATATATATATATATATTTCTTTCTTCCATTTTGTCTAATTTTCACAATTTTTTTAATATTTTTTGAAAAACAGAACTAAATCAACAGTATTAAAAGTCCAATTCATATTTTGATCCGTGGAATTGTGTTCTGGTGATTATATGTGTGTTTCTATCAGGTAATTCTTTGTTTTCTCTATTGTAATAAAGTTTTTTGTATTACATAATTTTTTTGGATTTGTTTCTTTATTTTCTACCATTAGTTTGAGCCCTATTTTGTACCATTGATGTATGAGTTGTGCTCTACATGTTGCTATAAATATTTTATTTTTTTGAGCTGTTAGGGTTTACAGTTTCATTTTTAGTTTGTATTTCGACCCTGCTATTTATATAGCAATATGGATCTTGTTTTACCCCTATTGACTCATGCTTTTTAATTTTTTTTTCTAAATTCATGCAGCGTCGAGATGGCTCGTGATTCTCAGCTTCTTCCAGCACGACTTTTGAGGTTTTTGCCAGCTCCAGTAGGTTACAGTCTACTTTCTTCAGACTGGGTATTAGTATAGTAATGTATGGTAAAACGTCATCTCAGGGCTGGCATTTCTAGTTGGAGCCCTGCTATTTTTATTATTTTGGCATATGGCCTACTTAGCTGGTTTGTAACTTAGTTACCTAAGCCCTACCTGTGCATGTCCAAAGCCGACTCTGGAACATAGTATGGTTGGTAAGGAGTATAAACTTTGGTGCGTGTTATTTATCTGCTGACCTTGGAACATAGACTGGTTGGGAGGGGGATATACTAGTGACTAGATCTTATTAGCTGTCTCCTGGTTTAGGCTGGTGGCTTTAAAAACGATTTAGGTAGGCTGATTTTCTGTGTTCTACCTGAGGTGTTAGGTATGATTACAAAATACCCTCTAGAATGCAAGAAAATTCTAAATTACAAAAATGACTGGAAGGGTCATTACAACATCAACTACTAAAAGGTATTTTGTCTACAAAGTCAAAACAAGTAAATAACTAAAGGCTAAAATAGGTGCAGTCACTATAGTCTCGCCTCCTCCAACGGGTGATTTCTCCATTGGAATTTGACCATTAGAATCGTACGAGATCTCAATTTCCTTAACTCTTTAGAAAAGAACAAAATCAGCTCCTCAACAATTAATAAGCCTACATCAACCTAAACCAAATCATACCAAAAAACATGTGCCTCATCAGGAACATACCGTCTTAGGATAGAAACATGAAACACCAAACGTACATTTGAAAAGATAGGTGGAAAAGATAACTTATAAACTATACTACCGATCTGATAAAGAATCTCAAATGGGAAAATATATCAGGAAATATGGTTTCCCCTCTTTTGAACCTCATCACACTATTTATGGGTGATACCTACAAGAAGACTCTATCACCCACACTGAACTCCAAGGCATAACAACGGTGGTCGAAATAACTCTTTTGCCTACTCTGGCAGTCCAAAGTCTATTCTGAATAAATCAAACTGTATCCAAGGCATCCTAAAGTAGGTCAGTATACTACAATTTGGACTCAAACCCATAAAACTAACAAATAGGCAAACAAATCCTTAAATGGATCCATCTGAATACTAGAATGGTAGTAGTTGTTATACACAAACTCTTCCAAAGCAAGATGATGATCCCAAGAACTGCCAAAATCAAGAACGCATACCCTTACTATGTCCTCTAGGACCTGAATGGTCCTCTCAGGCTGACCATCTTTCTGGATATGAAAAGCATTGCTCAAATATACCTTAGTACCCATACTACACTGAACCACTCTCTAAAACTAAGGTAAACTGAGTACCGTGATTTGAAATAATAGAAATTGGTATAACATGATATCGAAACACTTGCTAAAGATAAAGGGAGGCTAAATTCTCTACATTATAATTTTTATGGTCAAAATGAAGTGTGCGGACGTAGTCAACCTATCAACAATGAACAAATTGAATCTTATCTACTAGGATTCTGAGGTAAACCATAAATAATATCCATAGGGATTTGTTCCCACTTCCGCTCAGAAATGTGAAGTCGCTTCATCAATCCACCCAATCACTAGTTCTCAAACTTAAGTTGCTGACAATTCAAGCACTGAGAAAGAAACTCATCTATGTCCCTCTTCATACCACTCAACTAGTTAATATGCGTAACACATTCTAGTCACACCTAGATGGATGGAATAATAGGAACTATGGGCCTCATGAAAAATAAACTAAACTAGATCACCAACCTCGAGAATACAAATATGACCCTCAAACCTGAAAATACCATCAAAACCTAAAGAAGCACTTTGAGGCTCACCCATACTTAACTGATAATGAATATCCATGAAGTGTATCCTCAAGATGACGGTGGTAAGTTTGATCTATCAATGAAGATCATGTCTTATTAAAAGAAAACACACGGCATAAATATGAAATATCAAGTCAAACCAAATGGTTAGCCAAGGAATAAAGATTCAAAGCTAACGACCTCTTAGAAACTGACAAGGCTTCCAAGATACCCATACTCCTTCTGACTCAAGTCCTCTTCTACCATGCTATCCTTGACTTATGATATAGAATAGAAATATCATAATCCTTTAGAAACTCAATCCATCTTCTCTGGAAATCATTAATCTTCCTCTGACTCGTATTATATTGAAGACTACGTTGGTCGATGAAGATCTTATAATGAACTCCTTAAAGATAGTGAGGTCAAATCTTGAGCTTAAAAACAAGCGCTGCCAATTCAAAGTCATGGGTGGGGTAGTTACAGTCATGAACCTTAAGCTATCTCATAGCATAAGAAATAATACAAGACTACTGCATCAAAATACAACCCAAATTAATACGAAAAGCATCACAATAAACCACAAAACTCTAACCATCAAGCGGCAATGTCAAGACAGCAGACGAATTCAAACTTATTTTAAGTCTCTAAAAATGACTCTCACACTCATCTGACTGTTGGAAAGAAACATCCTTTCTACTCAAACAGTCAATAGCTCTATAGTAGAAGAGAACCCCTTGATGAAATAGGGATAATAACTAGAAAGTCCAACAAAGTTGCTAACCTAGGTAGGAGTAGTGGGTCTAGGCCAATCATGGAAAACTGCAATCTTAGTCGAATACAATACCCTCTTTAGAAACCACATTTCTAAGGTATACAACTGAAGCTAAAACTCACACTTAGAGAACATGAAAAAAGTTGATGATCTCTCTTGGTCTATATAACAATCCTCAAATGGCGCTCATGATCCTCAGTACTCTGAGAATGCACAAAGATATCATTAATGAATATAATGATAAAACAGTCAAGACAGTACCAGAACACATGGTTCATGAAAACCATAAAAGATGAAGGCGCATTAGTCAACCCAAAAGACATTACAAGTAACTCATAATGACCAAACCAAGTCATGAATAGTGTCTTTTTGATATCTTCAGTTCGAATCTTCAACTAATGGTAACCTGACCGCAGACCACTCTCGAATAAAATGGATAAGCCCTAAAGATGATCAAACTAGTCATCAATATAAGTCATCATATATTTATTCTTTATGGTTATGCCATTTAACTATCTATAGTCAATACATATACACATAGAGCCATCTTTATTAGTTATAGACAAAATGGGAGCGCCCCGCGGAGAAACACTAGAATGAATGAATCCATTATCTAACAAATCCTGAAGCTAATTCGTGATCTCTATTCACTCAACAGTTGTTATCCCATAAGGAGAGATAGAAATAAGCCTTGTGCCCAGTTTTAACGCAATGCCAAAATTAATATCTACCTTAGGTGGTAGGCTGGATAGGTTAGTAGGGATCACATCAAAATACTCACTCACAATAGATACTGCTTCAAGAGTCTCAGAATCAATGCTAATATCTCTAAAATATTCATGATATGCTAAACAACCATGGGAAACTAGGTGACAACCCTAAATGCAAGAAATAATCTCCGTTGGTACACGACTAGATGAACCAGATTAGGGGTATACAATGCATAGAAAAGGTCACGGTCTTGGCATAATAATCCATGACTGCTCTTTGAGGGGAAAACTAGTCTATAACTAAATTCACATAAAGTCAACCATATCAAACAAAATCAGATCTGCCTTAGTCTCAAGACACCCACTATTAATATATAATAGGATCTCAATACATGATCCACTACTAAAGAATAAGCTATTTGGGTGGAGACGGATAATGGAACAGGAAAAGTCTCACTAACCATACTTAAACACGAAGCATAATAATATGAAATGAAGGAGCAGTTAAAGCCTGGATCAAATAAAGAAGAACATGGAGAATAGCACTTAGAATAGTATCTGACGCAACAGCATAATAGGCCTATGCCTTGGGTATACCTTGTATAACATTAAATAATAGTGATCACCACTATGGCCTCTCAGGAATATCGCCCCTTCGATGCTGAGGAGAACCACGACATAAAGCACCACCACCCCTGCCCTAAGGTGGCACATCTCTATCTAGATGAGCAGGAATAGGTGCTAGAGCAATAACATACTGAATAACTAGATGAATAGCACCCCTGTGAACACAACCCATAGCACTATAAGTATAAGAAGGGCCATAGGGATTAATTGGGATAGAACCATAATGGTTTCCGTAGCCCAAAGAACCACTAACAAAAGTCTATATAGATTTCTGAATAGGGAGACTTGACTACGTATGATTTTTTGGTTGAGAAGGGGTCCTACCCCATTAACCATAACCTCTACCACTAAAGCGAACCTGATGACGAGGCCTCTTATCCTCTCCACCTCTCCTCTTATGGAAGGGTCCTCTATAAAATGGGAATGCTAAAAAATAGTCTGAAAAGATGACCCAGTAAAAAGCAATACCTTATCCATCTTAAGAAACATAGATCCAAACCATGAAAAAATACTAGACCCTTTCTGCCTCAGTAGAGATATAGTTAGAACCATAACCAGATAACCAATAAAACTCTGCCTCATACTTAGAAATTATAATGAACACTACTAAAGTCTCAAAAACTTATTCCTCCCTTGTTTTTGTAAGTTATGAGGATTTTAACTCTCTAGAAATGCATCAAGAAACAAAGCCTAAGTAATAGCAGTGGAATCCGCGGATCTAGTTGAACAATAAGACCTCCACCACTGCATGGAGAGGTTGCTTATCTGATAAAAATTAAATAAAACCCATGAAACTCAAGCACACTGAGGTTATGTAACCCTGATAAGACAAGTAAATATCCTAAGAAACTAGTCATGATTAGGAAGATTTAGGTAGAAAAATTAAATAATGTACTTGAATCCATGCTCAGCTAATAAGAGATATAATAAATAACAAAAGTGGAGGTATACAAATAACCTAAAAAAAGGGATGTGTTAGGAAGGACAACTACAATAAGTATAATCACAAAGAGAGGCATGAAAGGAAATGATGTAATAAGTCCAGTACAATACCACTAGTAGAACTAATCCCCAACTTACCAAGGATCCCTTCAGATCTAATCCCCCAAATAGTATATCTCAACATAAATTAAATAGATATGTAAACAAACAATGGCAAATGAAAACCCTCTAGTACCCTATCCTATCGATAGTATAAACAACAAGTAGCACAAAGAAACAAGATAAGCATGATGATATGATGCAACAATGGTAAAATAAGCCCACACATTCCTACCACTACCCTTGAGTCTAATAGGTAGGACATCATGGAATGCCTAAGCCTGTATACCTCTAGTGCCCCATATACCCCTTATTCGGTCACCCGTGACTCCGTATCGACATGGTCTATGGGACGTTGGAACCCACGTACAACTAAATCATAAAGTAAATAACGATTAAATGACATAAATAACGGATCTAAGGTGACATAAATATAACTCAGAGAAATATAAGTTGTATTTGGATCTCTAACTGGTCAATATGAGAATCAATGTCAATTTTCTAGTCTAGTCCCGACTGATACTATATTCGAAATATCATCAACATCTAGCTCATGGACGCGAACAAGGCTTTTAATTACTCTAAACATGTATTAATCTAAAATTATTCTTTGTCATCAAAACTAGTTGATATCTCACTTTTTCTCATTTTAGGCTCATAATACTGAAAATGGGCTATAAAACTAACAATAAAATCAATGCGTTAGGGTCTTTACCAAAAATAGTGGATAACAATGTGTCAAACCAATTTTACATGATGATATTCTCAAACAGTGATACTATAATAATTCTACAGGCCTTGCCAATGCACGAATGCTACAACAAGCATAACCAACCAAGTAGAATATATGGGACTAACATATACTTCCCATAAAACCCACCATCTATGTACCGGAGTCATGGGGATACCACCCAGGATCACAGGATAACTACAATAGAAAAATAAACAACCATACATAGTCAAAGAGCAGACTAATGGCACGGTTATGGGTTCCAACCTAGAAATCCCAACCCAAGGATGTCTATTTATCAAAACTAATTCCAATATAAGCCTAGTATAAGATTGAAAACATATCCTACCTACTTCTGAAGACAAGTTTTCAATACAACATCAAAGATTCCTGACCTACTCCAAAACTCTAAAAATATGCAAACTAACTCGAACGATCACACAACTAGAAAAAATTTAATCTAGATGTTGATGCTAGAACAGTGATACCAATAAAGCTATCAAAATAGCTTGGGTCAAAATATGGGTCAAAACAGGCCTACATAACCACAAACTTGAATTAGTAGCTAAACGATACCCATAAAGCTATGAAATATTCCCTACATTATTTTCACGACATAACTTCTCAGAGTCATGATGGCACCTACTATCCACCTAGTAGGAGAACCAAACCCTGTAGTCCGTAGCCGAAGAGGAGGACTACTACAGTATATGCGGAAAAACAATAAGATGTAATACAAGTTCCCAAAACCCGATGTCAATGTTATAAGAACAGCTAACATACAGAACGACAAAAGTGACAAAATACAATATCTATCTGTCTCCGAATATACAATGGAGAAGAACAAAAATATAAAACAGAAGGACTATAGAAGTAAGCTGTACGCCAAGCTCATCCTATAGCTCTGAACAAAAGGTAAGCGCACTATCAGTGATCTGAATCACGGATGATGACCTGTACTCGGATCTGCACAATGCAAGTGTAGTATGAGTACAAGTCGTCGAAGCAACCTGTACTCAATATTAGTCCTCCACTTCGGCTATGGACTACATGGTTTGGCTCTCCTACTGGGTGGATAGTAGGTGCCATCATGACTCCGAGAAGTTGGGTCGTGACATTATGTGATTACCAATGTAGCTTCTTTAATGTGATTGCACTGTGGTGCCACAGTTGCACTAGTCTTCCTATTCCCCTTTGGTGCGATTTTATCCTTATTCATCAATGGCACTAGTTTTCCTTTTCCTTCTTCTATGTGATGTCGCATCACTAGTTTAATAGCGCCATCTCTCCCTGTAGCCCAAGGATATGAATGCAACGTCCTAGTAAGGTTGCACTTGCCTATGACTTCGCATATAAATTGCCCCTTCCTCAGATTTATAGTAATAATCCTTATTCCTCTATCACTCTATACCCATTCTAATAATCATCTTCTGGTAGGGAATTACATTAAATGCTTGTGAGCTTAGTTGTGGGCAAAAATTATATTTCTATTTTTATTTTTGGTAGGTTTTTTTCCACAGTAACCATGGTTGTTTCTCCAATTTTATCCTTAGTAATTCTAACTAATTCTTGTGTTTTAGGTTCTTTGTTGTGGTTATTGGTGCATTTTGGAGCAGATTCTATCTCGTTGAATGTTTTCCCTTTGCTTCTTGGTATGTGAATCCTCCGTTTAGTTATTAAGTTTTGTAAGGTTTTGCATTTCTATCTTCTTCTTTCAGGTATGTTTTAAGCCTAATTCTTACTTGGATTATGCTAGTCTTTTGAACAAGAGTCTCTGATATCTCTTGGGACTCGTTGGTAACTTTCATTTTTGGGTTTGATTAGCGAGTCCTCCAGGTCTATTTTTTACCCGAATTTTTCCCTAGGTCTAAATTTAGCATAAATTATATTGTTGGATTCGTGTCGATGTATAGGTCGTTATTTTGATACTTTCAACTCTATTTGGAGTATTTTTAGAGTTAATGTGCTAATTCTCATGGATTTTTGCAGTAATTCTTTAGAGTCCAAGTAGGCTTCGACTACTCATTTTATGATAGGGTGTATATATTATATAACTAAGCTACTCATCTTCCTTTGAGTTGTGTTTTCTTAGTTTTTCACCTTAACCTCTATCCACGCTCCTCTACCTTTTTCTTCTTTTTCTCTTCTAGTATTTTGTGAGTTATGATTCCTTTGATCGTATTATGGCCCTGTGATGGCCTTAGGCGTGACTCTATATGTATAGGATGTATTTATATGGGTTGGTTTTTGGGTCTTTCCCTCAAGTTTGCGTTGGTTTTTGACTTTTAGTTATGGTCATTATAGAATGAGCCTGGGTTGGTTTTGTGGTATCCAATTACTTGCCATTCTGGGTTATCAAAATTAGTTTGTCTATAAAAGAGTTATAGGTGCCATCATGACATGAGAACTTTGTTTGTGTCTTGTTTATCATTCCTGTTTGTTAGTAGTTATAATTAGTTGTTTACTGATCAATCTTACCTAGTGGGTTCTCCTAGTGCTTTATTTGTGTTTGGAGTATTCCATTACCCTGTTCTTCCATTGATGTTACGGATAGACCATCCCATTTCCCTATCTACTTCTCGTACTGTGTGCTTTATGTTAATATTTTTATCGCAGAAAGGACCCCAGGTGTGTTCTCTCTTTCCCTTACCTAAGATCCTATGTTGTGGTTTGTAGCAAATTAAAAGTATTTTCAAATTAATTTTTAGGATAATTTTACAATCTTTCAAATAAATATACTTCTATATGTGTAAGATATAAAGTCATACATGATTCTAACTCTTGATAAACGATCTTAGGCGTATTTAAACACCTAAGTGTTCTGTGCATGTTTAGCTTTGTTTTGAGGAAAATTGTGCATACTGATGTATGTGAATAATGAATTGTGTTTATATATGAACTAAACCTTGTTTTAGTCTTATTTTAGGTGGAAATTCAGCTTGACAGAAGAAACACTAAGGGAGGAAATAAGAGACAATATTAACTTGCACAACATAACGAAAAACTTCACTTTTAAATGCACATCCTTATTTCTCCCTCCATTCCATATAGAAAAATGAGCTCTGCACCCCTTATTCAAATGAATACCATTTTGGGTATTAAAATATCCTCTTAATGTGCAACTCAATTGGCTAAATATCCATCACATCGCACCCCTCTCTGCACATTCTAGTTGCTTTAAAATAAGAATTTAATTTAGGAACTTTTAGTAGGCTCGAAAGAGATATGTAAAACTTAGCCTTAGCTACTAATCTTATAGGTATATGTTTGGAATTTTAGTAGGCTCGAAAGAGATATGAATTTTGTTGAACCAGATCCTGAGGCTAAGCAATGCTTGCACCGATTAAGAAAAGAAGCCACACGTATCTACCCAAAACCATAAGTTGAGCAAGATCAATAGGTCGAGTTTCTTCCCAAAATCAAGGAAGTAGCAGCTAGGAATTTCTCAAAGTAGAAAGCTCACTTACCACCAATGTTACCTCTTGTCATGACCCAAAAATTGATTTGTGATGGCGTCTACACCTTATCTTTAGACAATGCTATCCCTATCATAGAGCAACTAGCGGTGGATAAGTGACAAGAACTCTAAAGAAACAAAAAGAAGGAGATGAAGAGGAGAAGTCCAAATAGAACACAATAAAGTACATAAACTAACATAACTCCCAAAACCTTACATCATGGTTGTAGAGCATCTATATACAGAAAGTACAAAATACAACTCATGACAAGGAAAAACTACAAAATAGTTATCTAGGACCCAACTAAGATAATTCTAGTACTTGGAAGAAAACCCGATCATTAAGGATGCCATTTACTCACCGAAATCTCCTGGAATCACACCATCTATCTTGTACGATCGCATTCATTCTTCTGGCTCATACTAAGATCTGCATCACAAATAGATTCAGAAGTGTAGCATGAGTAGCAAAAATGGGTAGCCAGTAGGCATCATAGGAAAACTAGGAAAATGAAAGCATATGAAAGGTAAAGGACAATCAAAAGCAAATAAGATAGGGGCATATCATGTGTAACAGAATAGGGTAGATATAGTAATAACTAGCAAACGTAGCAAAACATCAACTATAAGTTGGTGCAATGCAAATTAATAAGTGTAAAGCAGGGTTATTGTTAGGGTATAACTCACAAGACCTTGCCACATGCAACTCATAACATAAAGTAACACGTACCTAGAGCTCCGACACGACCAACAAAAAGAAAGACCAATAAGAAAGTGCAAAACCATCAACAAGCTAAGCTAAAATTAAATACAGTAAGTGTACTAATAGTACTTATCAGAGACAAAAGAGAACAACCAAATTCTACTAGCAAGAGAACCAGGACAGCACCCCATTATATCGGTAGGTACACTAAGGCAACCAATAGGTACTGCCCCCTTAAGCCCCAAATAGTACAACCAATCGTGAAAGGATGCAATGCATCGCATAGGGTGCTGAAATGTAAATAGAGCCCGTATGCACCCTTCCTGGTACAAGACACTGTCAGGAAAAGATCCACAAAAGATTCCCCATATACTTAGCCAAACTACCCTAGTATACCCCTCCCCCAACCGCGCAACATACCCTATACATGGCATCCTAGGATAGAGGGTCCGTGGACGGATCCAATCCCATGTACCAAAATCCTCATAAAGTCAATCTGTGTCATAGTTATTAGGGCCAAAAAGTGAAGCTTCGGTCTTATCCATTATATCATATCTTGGTGGAAACTCAACAACGCCATGTAGGCAATATCCAATCTCAGTACAACCTGATTGTTAACAAATAGGCAATGTCCAGAAATCATGGTGATAGTGAGAAATTAATCTCAATAATGTGATAAAATAACTCTATACTTCTCGTAGAACATTTGTGGAAAATATAAATATATATAAGAAATCACTTTCTTATTATTATGCTTTCAAAACAAGTTACCTTTAAGACATTCAATGTATGCTCGTCATAAAAAAAAATCAGTGTCTAAACTAGTCTAAGGCTGCTAACTAGAAT
>JBDJHY010169626.1:0-12366 GCA_039654485.1 Withania somnifera
ATATTGAGGGCCTGTTTCACTTATAGGGTTATAGGTCCTCTCCAGAGATCATGTGAACATAAAGCACAAAGGGGACCCCATCTTATTTCTTAGGTTCTGGATGGAGCACCATCACTATTGGTGAGTCATCGAGGTAAAAAGGCATACTGGTAGGGTGGTCAGACTTTTATTAGAGGTGATGGTAGGACTATGGTTCTGGCAAGTGCCAATAATGGATATGTTCCTTTAGGTAGCGGTAGAGCCAATTAATATCCACTCCATTATAGACCGGAGGCTAAAGATTTGATGCAGTGATTAAAAGTATTGTTCATGTATGCCACAGACCTAATTCAGTGTTATTTGATTTGGGTTGTACTTATTCATATGTATCTACCTATTTTTCTACTGGATTTGATATTCTGATTTATTGTCTACCTGATCCTCTTCATGTTTATACACCCATAGAAGATTCTTTAGTGGTGGATATGTTGTACTGATCTTGTGTTGTTCATATTGTGGGGTATGAAACTTGGTTAGATTTAATCCTTATTGATATGTTAGACTTTAATTTATGGATTGGTTTTCCCCTAACCATGAAGCCTTGGATTGTCATTCAAAAATAGTTACTTTGGACATGCCTACTATTCCAAAGATTGAGCGGACAAGTTCTAAGGTTTATTATCCTAATAGGGTGATTTCTTTCTTTTGTGACTAGAGAATTATTAATAGAGGTTTTGTCTCTTATTTGGTCTTCATTTGAGAAACTAGTACTGATACACCTCCTCTGGATATTGTGCCTATTTTTTGTGAGTTTCCCCATGTCTTTCCTACAGATCTTCCTAGTGTTCCCCCTAATAGGGACTCTAAAATTTTCTATTGATTTGGAGTTGGGAACTAAGACTATTTCTATTGTGTTGTACCATATGACTACTATTGAGCTAAAGGAATTTACGAGAAGCTTCAGGGTTTTTTGATAAGGGTTTTATTATACCAAGTGTCTTCATGTGGTGCTCCAATTTTTGTTAAGAAGAATGAAGGATCTATGTGGATGTGCATTGGTTAGAGACATCATAACCGAGTAGTATAAAGAATAAGTACCCCCTTTCTTTGATTAGAGACTTATTCAATCAGCTGTTGTTGATTCGGTGTTTTCAAAGAATGACTTGAGGTCTGATTAGCTTAGGTTGTGGATTAGGGCATCTGATGACTCTAAGATAATTTTTCACACCTATTATAGGCATTATGAGTTTCTTGTTATGTCATTCAGGGTGAATAATTCCATTACGGCATTCATGAATTTATGAATGGAGTGTTTTTACCCTATTTGGACTCCTTCATGATGATATTTTGGTCTATTCGAGGATAGAGGCAGACTAAATTCAGCATTTGAGGTTATTACTCAGGCATTTGAGAGAGAAGAGGTTGTATGCATAGTTCACCAAGTGCGAATTTTTTCTTAGCTCAGTATCATTTTGGGACATGTAGTGTCCAATGAGGGTATCCTGGTTGATTCATCATATATTTAGGTAGTTCGTGGTCGTACTAGGCCTATTTCCCCACTAGATATTTGTGGCTTCATTTTCCTAGCAATGTACTATCACAGATTTATTCAAGGTTTATCTTCTATTGTGACTTCCTTAACTTGTTTAACGCAGAATAATGTTTTTTCAGTGGTCACATGAGTTTGAGAGTTTTCAGAGGCCTAAGTGCTTTTTGACCTTAGCCCTAGTGTTGACCTTTCTTGTTTAGGGTGAGCCTTTCACTATGTATTATGATGCTTCTTGAGTCGGTTTGGGATGTGTGTTTATGTAAAAAGGTAAGGTTATTGAATATGCTTCTAGACAGTTGAAGACGTATGAAAAGAACTGCTCTACGCATGATCTAGACTTTGCAGTAGTTGTACTTATGTTAAAGTTACGACATCATTGTTTATATAGGGTTTATTATAAAGTTGTCACTGATCATCGGAGTCTTCAGTATATCTTATTCCAGTGGGATATGAATTTAAGGCAGTGATGTTGGATCGAGTTGCTAAAGGATTATGACATGACTATTCATTACCTCCTGGAGAAGGATAATGTTGAAGCCAATGCTTTTAGTAGAATAAGCTAAGTATAGGTAGTCTTGCTTTGATTTGAGATGATATGGGACCTTTATCCCCATAGGTTCAGAGTTTAGCGAATAGATTTTTTTTCTTGCAGATTTCAGAAAGTGGTGGCATCCTTGGTTTTGTTGAGTCTCTTTCTTCTCGGATTGAGAAAATTAAGGAAATATAATTCTAGGATGAAAAGTTGTATGTCATTAGATATATTATGTTAAGGGGAGAGGTAAAGGAGGTTTTCTTGATGCAGAGGGTGTGTTGAAGATTGGTAGACGGATATGTGTGTCCAAAATTTGTGACTTAATTAGCCTGATTATGTGAGAGGTACATAATTCGAGGTATTTCATTCATCTGAGAGAAAAAAAAATGTATCATGATTTGTGTCAGCACTACTGGTTGTGTGGAATGAAGAAGGATATATCAAAGTTGCTTCATCTGCCAAAAAGCTAAGTCTTAGCATTAGAGGTCAGGCGGAGTGTCTCAGAGTATGCCCATTCCTTTTGGGAAGTGGGAGCAGATTACCATGTATTTTGTTATGGTTTTTCCTATTATTGTGGGTGGATATGATTCTATTTGGGTAGTGGTTGATGATTCACTAAATCTACCCATTCCACTTCGGTCAAGATTGATTATACGGCTAAGAAGCTACCAAAAATTTACCTTATTCAGATTGTGCATTTGCATGATATCCCTATTTCTATTATTTTTGACTAAGGTTCCTTGTTCACTTTGCATTTGTAGGGGGAATCCTAGATCGATATAAATACAGTTATTCACCCTAACACCAATACCTAGTCTGAGTAGACAATTCAGGTTTTGGAGGTTATGTTTTGTGGTTGTGTGTTGCACTTTTACAATTGTTGGTATAAGAATTTATCGTTAGAAAATTTTCTTATAACAACAGGTATCACCCAACATACATATGCGCCCTTTAAGACATTATATGTTAGAAGTGTAGATCTCTGATTGGTTGGTTTGATGTATTTTAGGTGAGATCCCTTAATACTAACCTTCTTTATGATGCTATTAAGAAGGCTCGAGTTATTTAGAGACAACTATTGACAGCCTAGAGTAGGTAGAATAATTATACAGACCAACGAGTTTGACCCAGAGATTTATGTGTTATTCCCAGTACTACAATGATGATGATATAATATAAAAAGGTAATTATCCGATATGTTATTCTCGGTATTAACATGATTGATATATGGAGCCAAAGAAATATTTTTGAGGTATGGTTCTCGGTATTGCTAATGTACGTGAGACAGACTTACATTCTATTTCATTGCATCGCATTGCATTGCATTGCGTTGCACTTAATTGGATCGTGACTTGATTGACTCCATATTATTTGGGGCTTTTATATCATTGAATATTACTCTCACTTATTTATATTCTATTTATAAGTCTAATTAACCCTGTTTTTTAGATTATATTGTGAGCCTAAAATGGCAAGGTTATTCAGTTCTCTTGAAATCGAAATAAAAATGTCTATTGAAAGTGTTGAGACTTGATAAGGAAAGATCTGAACATTGTTAGTTGAAGGTAATGGATGGATCTAGATGAGATCGATGTTACGGGCTACTTAAGATGGTTTTGTTGCATGTTATCTTTGCCTATTCTTTTTACTGTTGATTCCATGAGTTTATCTCTTATTTGTATCGGTTATACCCTTCCTATAGCAACCAAGCTTATGGAATGAAGAGTAATCAAGGTTCTATGGACTCCACCTAAGAGGACTTGGTACAGTAAGTAGGAATATTCCAGTGAATTGGGAAATTTACTTAAGATGGAGGCCACCTTCGAATAGGCTAAGTATTGGTTCACACTTTGGCTATGAGATGAGCATTTTCACTTGAAAGTTGGTGCCTTATTGAGATCTTCGAAAATGATTAGTATATATTGATTTGATATGGACTTGATAGTCGATTGATATTGAACCTTACTTTGTTGATTTATTATGTCTTCGGACTTGGTACTTTACTTCGTGTTTATCTTTATGCAGTGTAACTTTTCATTTAAATTGCATTTTGAATTATTGGATATGATATCATTTGCATCTCATATTCTGGAGGATTGTGGTCGAGATAATCACAGTGGTTAGGTGTTTTTATTATTTTGCATTAGTGTTGATCCATGGATACTTGTTTAGTATATGTTGTTTATTTGGTACTTACTCCCTTGCTTTGTACACATGTATAGTTCAGAGTCCTGAGCAATGTGATCATTTTCCTTTCAATCAGGTCTGAGGCTTTGAGATCTGAGATTTAAGGTAGCTTCTCGTCATCTAGCAGATACCACTTTTATTTATTTCATGTATTTGATCCATTTGAGGATCCGAGACATTGAGACTATGTATTTCCTTCAACTATGTACTTCTTTATTTAGAGGCTTGTACACCATGACACCAGCTTCTGGGTGTTTTTTATAGACGGATTTTGACCTTGTATTCTCTTTATTACTTATTGACTTATTGTATTTACCTTATAGAATTATACATGTTTACTTGTCTAGGTGGGTCTAGGAAAACATAACCATGGCTTGGGATTTTAGGTCATGACAAAATCAATTAAGAACCAAGCTTCAATCTTCTTTTCATTCTCATGCAAAAAAAGGATATCAAAATACAAGAAAGAGTTTCAACCTTATGCTACCATCAAGATATAGCTTAGCACCTAAACTTAGACTCATAACATAGAAATTAAGCTAAAACCTTAACATCTATAACATTTAATCACACCCCATCAAGAACACACCCCCAAGAAACAAGCTTAGCAAAGCATGGATGAGAAAAATAGTAATAAAACAAAAATCCAGTATATCTCAGCTAACACACCACTTTTTATAGAAATGCACATTCATAAATACCCCTAACTTACTCATTTTCTTGTCCCATGTGAATAAACTCAAGAATACAAGACACAACCATGGATAGTATTTGGAAACATCTAAACCAATTGCATTTCTTCTAAAAAAATGCCATTTTTTCCTAGATAATCAGTTAATGCAAGCACTTCAACTCACGTTTGACTCATGAAATAGAAGTATCATATCTTTAACTAGGTGTTAACCACCCATGCACATGCTCATAGATGCTAATCGGCTTCTCTCAGTGAATGCAAGCTTATGAATTGATTGAACGCCAAGGAGTTTCCCTATCTCATCACACCCAAAAAATTTTAGAAAACAAGGGAAAGAACGCAAATCTCACTATCTCAATGAAAGTCTACATGTAAAAGTACTATTCCAAATGCTTGCCTAATTTTCCTCTTTGCCTTGTACCTTGCTAGAAACCTATGGATATCTTAAAGGACATTCTTATACTTTTAATATAGGTTATGAGTAGGGTAGGATACCATTTGGTTAAAGTGACTTCACCACCTCAAAGCACTACTAGGTGACCTCTACAATTCTCCCTTGCACAACCCAACCTTCCAATTCAATTTATTTTGTGAACCATGCACCTTGCCTTCAACTCTTTTGAATTTGGAAATCTCATTCTCCCAATTCATTGATTAATTCTTTATTCACTACTCTCAAAGAAAATTTTCAAATCTGTTTGGATTTTCTTTTATTTTCAAGAAAAAACAAATTATTACACTAAGGAAAATGTCATTGCATCTTTAAAATTTCTATAATAATTCTCCTTGCTAGGCCCACTTTTCCAACACCCCCATCTTAAGTATTTGACTTAGAGTGCATTAATGAACTCATCTATGTGCATCAAGGTGGTATTGGTTCAAAATACATCATTGGAGAAGCATATTATGGCTTGTAATGCGGTTATCAAAGAATGTATGTCCAACACTTAAAATGGGCAAAGAAAGGTTACTCCACTCACCAATAGGGAGGTCATAGGGTCTTATGAGGGTTACTCACCATGAATTTCATAATTTCATTTTCTTCAATTACATCAAGCTCAGTAATTACGATGGTACCAATAAGGAGAGTTCTAGATGAGACCTATGTTATACAACTCAATTGATAACTAGGTGGTAATTTCCTCACTTTCCACTCAAATGGAATTTCCATAATATATTTGATCCCTTGGTAGAAAACTATATTCATTGAAAGAATCAAAGGTGTGAGAAAAGATGGAAAAGCAATATTTAGTCTACCACAATGAGAATTTTCCAAGGATCACTTGCCCGACGTATATTTCAAGATAAAACATAAGCATCACCAAAAATTTTAAAGTGGTAGGTCTTAAAATTTTGAAAATTTGATAAAGAGAACCCACACATAATGCACTATTTAACATGATTACCATCCAGGGTTTGGCCTAGACGCATAAAGAAAAAAAAAAACCTAATTAATAATATACACCAACCAAGCAACCATCCAATATATAGAAACCAAAGTGAAATGTAGAAAAATCATAATTATCTCGAAATTATGCAACCTACAAAGACATTTGTACTCTCCTATAACTCATAGGTATGGCTCGGTAACCCTGCATCTCCTCTCTAATGAGGCCTATAGCAACATTGATGCCCGTAGTTAGTCTGGTATCAAAATTAGCCTTTAATCGAGAATATCTATGATCTACTACAAATGCTACCTGATCTATTCTATATAGATTTGCCTGAGATAGTAATAGTATGCTGTGATTTGAAGGCATAGATGGTTTGTGTCCAATTGAATGAAGAGGAGAAGGTGTTATCTTAGAATAATCACCCCCTGTTAGGACAGGGTCATGCGGTATGGCCAAAGATGTGACAGTATCATTATTGGTCATCTCTGTATCTGTGCCTCATATATCTCCATCTGAACATTTGGTCCAAATGGGTGCATCTATGGTGTTCTCTTTCACATGATACTCTAACTTAATATATCTATCATACACCGAGTAAACAATATTAAAAGAGAAATTTGTGGTCTTCTAAATAGTTAAACCATATGTCTAGCACATCTCTGTGAGCAAGCAAGGAAATGCATAAGCAACATTCTCATTTGTACAGCTCGTAGAAATCTCATGCCTTATTACCAAAGCAATATTCACTTACTCCTGATCAAATATAGTTCCCAACAATGCCACTTGTTGTTGGCGAATCATAGACTCATTTATGACAGCAAGGCATTGACACTAAAAAAACTGAGTCAAAATTGTATAGGGATTGTGGTGTTAGTATTTTTTATATTCAAACCTACCTCGATCCATGATGGAGGTAAATCTGTTAATAAAGTGTAAAACTACCCCATCATGTGATCTGAGGATATACCCAACCACACATCTATATAACTTGGGCCAAAGCATGCAGTTCGTAATACCCTATGAATGTCGGATGGGATGCGCCCAACTCTAACTCCTTGCACTTGTACCCGAGATAGATATGCATTAGAGATCACTTTTTATTTTAAAGCAGGGTAGGAAAATGCATAAGCTTCATAGAACTTAAAAACCCACATCAAGATAGATTACAACTAGGGATCCATGTACTTCTAAAAGCCATACATATATAATTATAGCTTCCCAAATTTGTGGGAACCTTTTTTGAGTCCTGAGAGTCTCTAATATCTTCTCCTAATTTTTTGTAATTCTTCCTGGAATCATCAATTGATTTAACCTTTTTTGCTCTTTGGTCTGGGGCTGAGCTTTTCTTTTCTTGGGTTAAGGCATGGAGGTCGGCAATGGGATACGAACAGGGGTAGTTTACTGTAATGCCCTACAGTCACCCCCTAGGCATCACAGGGCATCCTCCACTATTAGGTTGTCGCAATAGCTACCAACCAACCCTTCTGGATAAATCATGCTCTAATATACACTCGTAAACAGAAAAATAACTAAGTACTATCAATATAGTAGCTATGGTAGGACCATCACACGTAAGTCACTAAAAGTCAATAATAGAATAAAGGATAAATCAATATTAATTCTAATACATATGTCCGAAAGCTAATAAATAAAGATATCTCTATGCTTCTATGTACAAGTTCCAAGCTAACCTTAGAGTCAAATTAAGACAAATCAAAATGGTATTAAGTCTAATATCGGTATCTAGGAAAATAATTAATCAAAAGATGACTCCCGTTCTTAAAACAAGGAAACTCACCATTGTCTCAACATCTCAGATTGTAAGCTCAGTAACTAGGAGCGGATGGAAGGTCACCTAAACCTACAAGGATGAAGGCCATGTAGCGCAAAATAGCAGTCAGTACTTGAATTACTGAGTAAGAAGGAAAGGTAAGAGTTAGAAGGTAAATGTAACATACTAAAAGTAATTTAGTTACTATATCAAGTGAAAAAATCATGAATCGTTATGCAATGCATAAGAAGTAATAATGCTAGTAAATCATTGTCCGAATCCATGGAAATGTAAATAGTGAATTCAAGGTAGTAAATGAATTGAAGTAAAATAAATCAAGTTCAAATATCAGTATAGGAGGTTCTATGACTGACATATATGACCACATGCACAGAATGTAGAATCCAGCATACTCTTAATGATAGGGATACATCACCCCGCCATGAGCTAGTATCATACATTATGCCTAGTGGATCCAATTAGCAAATAACATGACAACGAATAAATTTAGCTTTTATAATATATCAATCCTATACTAGAAACATAGTCTGGGACTTAGTCCCTTTGTGCTAATACTACTCCCAAATATACTACTCTTAAATACATTCATTTAAATTGATATCCTTGAAAACATTGCTCAATATTCTCATGTCCAACCTCAATGGACGATAATTCTCATGTCCAAGACTCAATGGGAAATATTGATATCAAATTTCTCAAAAAAAAAAAAAAATCCATGTCAAGGCATTGTTCTTATCCTTAAATCATCATCAAGTCAAACTTGTCAAATTTCAATAGTAATGACTCGATAAGATCACGTATTCAATAATTCATCAAATGCCCTTGCTAATATTCCATTATACTTTCAAATGCCTTGTCTAATTGACCAAATAATGAATCAATTAAATCATGCTTTCATGAAAGATTATATTCAATAAAATTTGACCATAAGCATAAGTAATAACCTCAAAATATAATGTAAAAAAGTGGACAATTATTGAGATAATCAATACTTTAATTCAAACATCAAAATAGGGTTCTTAGGCATAAGTGTGAAAGGAAGCTCTTATTGATGATCCCTATTACATGGAATGTAGAAAACTTGAAGACTCTTAAATACAATTGAAGAAGAAGATAGAATTCCATAGAAACTTGATGAACCCTAGATAGCTTGGCTTGAGAGAAAATAAACCTTCTCTTTTTTTTTCTTTGTTAGTAATTTGGGGAGAATGAGAATTGGGGTGATGTTTTGATTTGTTAAGTGTAATGGGTTAAGGTTAAATTAAGTGATTCACCAATTACCTATTAAAATCAAACACTTAGAAAGTGTCAAAACGTCATAGTAAAGTAGGAAAAATTGAGGGGAAAAGTCATAAAATCCCCTGAGACTTTCGTCAAGTTCTTGGTGCTTATTTTCACATTGTATGGCCGCATATTGGATTGTGTTGTCCAAAATTAGGTATGCGGGCTGCACATTGAGCTAGATACCAAACCAGTGACTTCCAAGATCACTTATACTATTGTGCGGGCCATACATTTGATTGTGAGGTCGCACAATTTGATATGTGGGCTGCACATTGAGCTGCATACAAAACCAGTAGGTCCACTTCACTGCATCATTTTAATAAAATGGGCATATCTCCCTACTCCAAGCTTCAAATAACGCGCGGTTTATTGTGTTCGATTCTAGACTCAAAGGCCTTTTTTGTGAAAAGGTCATAGGTCATCATAATCTTATAGATTGGGATAGATGGTCGATTAAAGATGATCTATATACAAAGGAACCTTAAAATGAGAAAATTATTAAGGGCCTTGAACTCGACTTTGGTTCTATGAGTTGTTTATGAACTCTAATCACTTCCAACGCTTACAATATACTTAGGTTAGGGATTTAATAACTTAAAATTAAGTTGAATCTCATAGTATTTGAACTTAAGCACTAGCATAGAATGGTTTAAACACTAGATAAATTTTCAGGGGCGTTACATTATCTCCCCCCTTGGGATTATTCACCCTCAAATGTAAAACTAGGCTAGTAATCAGTTAAGAAGGTAGGTTTCTCACTACATGCATTGGGAAATTTCTTGACATACATAAATTACGTATGAGGTGTGACTTTACCCATATTTCAACCTACCTAAATACATCTGACTTCTTCTAGACCCATAGGTCGTAACCACACTAAGAATGCACAAATAATCAAATAAGGACTCATGTAATACCATGGACTACATGTTGCATGCTATATGTTACTAACATATGGGAAGAAAATCTTAAACAAGAGTATATTACCTATTATTAAAGTGGAATTAAGAGGAAAATAGATGAGGGTACTTTTTCACCATATCTACCTTAGCTTACCATGTGGCATCTTAGCTAACTAATTTCGCTAATGAACTTTAACAAAGACTATCTCCTTGCTTTTGAGCTTAAAAACTTGTCTGTCTAGAATTTGTAAAGGAACTTTTCATAATTCATGGTGTCCTTAACACTACTGTTGTCCACTGGCACAATTAATGAAGGATCAGACAAACACCTTCTCAACATAGAGACATGAAAAACCGAATGAACTGACTCTAACTCTAGTGAAAGATCAATCTTATAAAATGCCTTACCAAGCCTATTCAAAATTTGAAATGGGCCAATAAAATAGGGGATAAACTTTCCCTTCTTACTAAATCTCATGACTCGCTTTATAGGATACACCTTCAAGAAAACCCAATCCTCGATATCAAATTTTAACTTTGTCCTTCTCACATCAGCATAAGAATTTTCCCTACTCTGTGAATTCTTCAATTTATCTTGAATAAGTTGGACCTCTCAGTAGACTCAATCACTGTGTTAGGACCTAACAAGGCATTATCACTAACCTCAAATCAACTAATGAGAGATCTACATCTCCTCCAATATAGAGCCTCAAATGGAGCTATCTGAATGCTAGCATGAATTTTTTATTATACGCAAACTCCATCAATAGAAAATGGTCCACCCAATATCCTTTGAAGTCAAAAGCATAATCCCTAGCATATCGTCTATGGTCTTAATAGTCCGCTCTACCAAGCTATCTCTCTGCAGGTGAAAAGTAGTGCTAAGATGAACCTGAGATCCCATACCTTTCTAAAAAGACTTACAGAAATATAATGTGAACTAAGTACCCCTATCTAAAATTATGGACAAAGGAACCCCATGCAAATGAACGATTTTAAGAAGATACAACCTACTATAATCCTCTGCAAAATAACCAGTTTATACAGGCAAGAAATAGGCTGATTTGGTCAGCCTATCTATAATCACCCATATCAAATTATACTAACCCTTGGTTCTACGAAAACGAGCAACCAAATCCATATTTATCATTTCTCATTTCCAAACAGGTATTTCAAATCTCTTCATCTCACATGCAGGCTTTCTATGCTGAGCCTTCACTTATTGGAAAATAGGGCACCAAGCTACAAACTCAGCTATGTATCCCTTTATTCCTTCATACCAATACACTTCTTTTAAATCTCTATACATCTTAGTAGCACCCGGATTAATAGAGCACCGAGAGTTATGAGATTTTGCCAAAATCATTTTTCTCATCTATTTGACATTTGGAACGCATAATCTGCCATCACATCTAAGAACACCTTCTCCCCCTTTAGAGTAAACTCCATCTTCATATCTACGCAAATCATCTATACTCTTCAACTTAAGAAAGAATGGGTCTCTTGCTTCTCTTTTACCTTAACCACTAGGGAAGAATAAGAAGTATTCAAAACCAACATACTACCAGCATCTGCATCAACCAACCTAACACCAAGTCTAGCTAACCTATGCACTTCCATACTAACTCCCTCTTCTTTTCATGGATCTTAAGTCGTCTAGAAGCATAAGAAAAACATCATCCATGCTACATCAATACACAACTCAAACCAACACTCAAAATGTCATAATAAATAACAAAACCCTCCAGGCCAACCCTTGTTGCGTCCAAACAGACACGCAAGTGTACGTAATCGTATAAGTAATATAGTGGTTCTTGCGAGCTGAATTATCGAACCCTCGAGGACTTATATATTCAATTAGTTCACTTAAAAAAGCTAGGTAGGGATTTAGATCCAAAGTACAAATTACGAATTCAAAATAGTATATTAATTTAGGTATAACTAAATTGCAATCTAAGCTAGAAATAAAGATGTAAAACACAAATAGGGAAATTCAAGGTTTAGAACGATTCTAGGGCTATGGTGTTACTCACACACACACGTAGGAACTTTC
>JBDJHY010169646.1:0-12365 GCA_039654485.1 Withania somnifera
AACCCTAGTTCGAGTTATTCATTGATTAAGTAGAAATATATTCTTCCCTAGATTAATTGTCCATTAGTTAATTTTATGATTCTTAGTTAAATTACATTTTTCATTATATCTCTTCAAACTCTCCGCTTAAATAATAGTTAAGAATTAGTTTAATCCAATTAAAAATTAAATACAAGTCCCTGAGGGTTCTACAATCCAGCTCGCAAGAGCCATTATTTACTTGTACGATTGCGTACACTTGTGTGTGCGTTTGGACGCAACACTCACCACCTAACCACCACTGCCCTCAAGGATGGGCGACCGACCCCAAGACAGCGGTCAAGTGGGTTGTTCAATTATTGGTTCTATGCTGAACGGGGGTGGGAAGTCCAAGGACCGCGGTACGCCACCTAGGACAGTGGTTTGCCCTTAAATGACGGTGACTAAATTTTCCTAGGCATGCAAACTGTTTAGTACGGCAGTGGGGGTGCTTAGACGACGGTCTGCCCTCAACCACGATGGTCAAGGGTGATCAAGATTAGTTGCAAGCTAGTTCTAAAACAACTTGGAAACAATTTCATTCAACTCAGATCATGGTCTAATTTTAGAGTTTCTAACTTTAAGTCGTAGTATCATTTTGATTTCAATAGCTAGTTTTCAACTAGTAATTAGTCTACTTAGTTGTTAATTAGTTCTTAGAGTCCTTCTTTCTTTCATGATAATTCTTTCGAGCTTTTCTTCTTTCCAATCTTGTTGCAACCTCATGATTCAAGTGCGATCTTCTTTAGTTGTGTGTATACAAGGATCTATTCTTCCACAAATTGTCAATACCTTGATTTGTTTGTAAGAAGTGAGTTCGCTATCAACTTTTGGACTAAGCATAAGAGGTGAGATTAAGCGATACATACTAGTGAGAGAGAGGTTTTTTCTTCTAACGTGGTTTGCTAGTCTTGTAGGTTACAATGTCACAGCAAACTTTGGAGACCATTAATGAAGAGGAGAGCTACAGACATACGATAGAGTCTATTGGAAAGAAATTGGTTCAATTAACTAAGTTTATGGCACGTATAGAAGCAAGTTGAGTGCAAGGAAGGATGTTTTGGAAGGTAACAGAAGTGGGGGAGAGTCTTCCCACACTACTCATGATGAGGGTCACGATAGATATGTAGACACATCTACTACAATAGCCCTGGATCAACAAATAAAGATGAGTAGACATCGTCAGGGAAAAGTGCCCATTAAACAACATACCAACTGTCATACGAATCCCACTCTATTTGTGAGGGTCGGAACCCTACATCCATATAATCAACCACTAGTACCCCAGCCAACTCCACATTCCGACAACCAACCGCAAATTCCACAACAAGTTCCACATCAAATTACAACACATACATATTTGTATGAACCCTAACTACCTCATCTGTAAGTGACTACTACCCGACCACCACATACACATCAACACGACCTCCTTTATAATAACCCAGCATATAAATAGCAAGATGAAGAATATGGTTATGGAGTATTCTCGGATGATGATTAATATGAAGGGCCTCACAACTATGGATGTAGGAAAAGAGGAGTTAGGGGCCGAAAAAGAAACCACGACATAGGAATCCATGGACATGGAGGTAGAGGATATAAGAACAGTGATAGAGGAGATAGGATGGGAGATTTAGAGGAACTAAATGGTGGAGGAGATACAGGGAAAGGTGATACCAGTCGAGGCATCAACACTATAAAGTTGAAACTACCCATTTTCAAGAGAGGTAGTGATCTGAAGGAATTCATATGTTGAAGCTCCAAACTGAAAGGATTTTCCTCATAAATAATTTCACGGAGGAAATGAAGTCCAAATATTCCATCACCTAATTCAAGGGATACGCTTTAACTTAGTGGGAAGCGCAAGTAAGGATGAGAGCCATGAATAACAATTTGTGATAACTACTTGGGAAGAACTGCTAGAACTGATAGAAGATAGGTACGTTTCCCCAGATTACCTTGGGTACATGCATAAGAGGGTGTATGCATTACATCAGGGTTCTAAATCCTAGAAAAATACTATGATGATTTTGGAGGGTTGAGACTGAAGGCCAAACTTGAGGAACCAATACAACATACAGTGATACGCTTCACTAATGGGCTGCGGGATGACATCTCAATACCTATGAGACTTAAGCACTATCACATACTGAATGAAGCCTTCCATGATGCCAATAAGCTTGAAACTAATTTGAAGGAAGAGAAGAGTTACAAAGTCAAGAGCACTTCCCTATTTTTGAATAAAGGAAGTGAGAAGTCGAAATTATCTTATTCCCCTAACAGTACTAAGGTGGGAGGTCAGGAAGTGCAAGCCACAGGTAACTCTAAGGCCTACATTAAACGCAAGGGTGACTACAAAGCCTGGGAAGGTAATGTTACTAAAACTCTTACTCTGAGACCCTTTTTACTATACAATGCTTTAAGTGTCAAGGTTGAGGATACAGAGTAAGTGTCCTAACTGAAGGGTGATCATAACCTTTTGGGATGGGTACCAAACTGGGAGAGAAGATAATTTTGATGGGGAGGGAGTGAGAGTAATGAACAGAAAGCTTTGGATAGTGAGTGGAATGGGGGAACTATGGGACCTACTTTTGGGTTTCTGATGAGGCATTTAAGCCCTTTTAGTGATGAACAAACCAAACCCCAACCCGAGAAAGAAAACTTGTCATGTGTAGTAAGGCATCTGATGGAAGTTGTGATGAAATAAGAGTTGGACCAAAGAGAGAACTTATTTCATACTAGGTGAGGGATCCAGAAGGACATATGCTCAATGATCATATATTGTTGGGAATTAAACCAATGTAGTAAGTGAATCTTTGGTTGATCATTTGTAGCTAACAATAAAAAGACACTCAAGTACTTACAAGCTATAGTAGCTTAATAACAATGGTGAGATAAAGGTCTTATAACAAACCAATCTTGAGTTTAGCATAGGCAAGTACAAAGATGTACTAGTTTTTGACACAGTGCCAATTCTAGCTTTCCATCTTTCACTTGGGAGACCATGGCAGTTTGATCAAGATGTGACTCACCAAAGGAGGACTAATAAATACTCCTTTACCTTTGAGGGACGAAAACATGTACAATCTCCTCCGAATCCTTATCAGGTAAGTAAGGATAACTGCGTGATGAAAGTGTTAAAGGAGAGGACCAAGGTATTTAGAGAGGGTGAAGGAAGTGGAGAGTGTCAAAAACCAGTCATGGATGTGAATACCAAGGTATACATATTATCTAAGCCTAATAAATTCTTAAAAAGCATTGATGAGAGGCGTGTCTTAGTGTAACTTTTCAACACGAGTTTATTTCTACATACTAACCAAGATACTAGCACTTTACCTAGTATCATCTCTTCTATTTTATAGGTCTCTGTTGTTTTATTTCCTTAGGAAATGTCGAGTGGTTTGCCACCCTTGAGAGGGATCAAGCACCAAATTGACTTTATTTTGGTATCTCAAATTCCAAACCAACCTGTATATCATAGCAACCCAGCCAAAACTACAGAGCTCCAAAATCAAGTGGAGGAATTGTTAGAAAAAGGTTGATCAAAGAAAGCCTTAGTCCTTGTTCTATACCTATCATTCTTATTCCTTAGAAGGATGGCACTTGGAGAATGTGTATGGACAGTCGGGAAATCAATAAAATCACTATCAAATACCAAAATCCCATACCATAGCTGGGGGATATGTTAGATGAACTTGAGGGATCAAATATTTTCTCAAAAATTGATCAAAAAGTGGATATCATCAAATGCGCATGAGACTGGGAGATGGTGGAAGACAACATTCAAAATGAAGTTCGGGTTATGTGAATAGATGGTTATTCCCTTCAGCCTAACCAACGCACCCAGTACCTTTATGAGACTCATGAACCACATTTTAAAGCCACTAATAAATGAGTGTGTCATCATTTATTTCGATAATATACATGTCTATAGCTTATCTATGGAAGAACATGTGCATCATCTGAAAAAGGTATTCGATATCTTATTGAGGGTGAAACTTTTTGTAAATCTTAAGAAATGTTCTTTTGGAATGAAGAATGTAGTTTTCCTAGGCTTTCTTATGGGTACTACTGGAGTGAAAGTTGATGATGAGAAAATTGAGGCCATTAGTTCTTTGCCAACCCCCACCAATGCTACCGAAGTCCATAGGTTTCATGGGTTGGCAAGCTTCTACAGGCTATTTGTTTGTAACTTCATTACTTTGGAAACTTTGTTGACTGGGATAATCAAGAAGTATGTCCCTTTTATTTGGGGAGAGGAACAAGTCAAGGACTTTTAATCCTTGAAGTTAATCTTATGCTCATCACCATTGCTTCAACTACCCAACTTTGAGATGATGCTTGAAATCCAATGTGGTTCTTTGGGGGTTGGTAAGGTGTTATAATGTAAGAAGATAAGCCCATGGCTATTTTATTAAGAAAACTAAAGGGGGCTCTCTTGAATTACTTTACTTACGGTAAGAAACTCTATGCGCCTGTGCAGGTATTGGCTGCTGGCAACATTACTTATAGCATAAGGAGTTTTTTATAAAGACTGATCATGAGTCCTTACAACATCTCAAGAGTCAATTAAAGCTGAATAAGAGACATGCAAAATGGGTAGATTCTATTGAGACATTTCCTTACAAGATCCATTACAATCATGGTAAGGACAATATGGTGGAGGATGCTCTATTATGGCAGTTCGCGTTGGTCAACACTCTTGTGTACAAACTCATTGACATTAAAAGATTAAAGGAATTCTATCCTATGGATTTTGATTTTGGGTACAATTTTAGGGAGATTAGCCAAGGAAATCGGGTTGCCAGGTTTCAACTACTTGATGGGAGTGTGTTTAAGGATGGACGACTTTATGTTCAAAAGATATCGTGGAGGAAGTTATTCATGAAATAAGCTCATAGTGGAGACCTGACGGGTCATTTTGGAGTCTCCAAGACTCTTGATATGCTGGTCAAGTAGTTTTATTGGTCCAAAATAAGGAGAGATGCGTAGCACACATTCGGACAGTGTCTACACTGCAAACAGGCTAACTTGACGAGTCATGCTCTAGGTATGTACACTCCCCTTCCCATTCTTAGCGGGCCTTGGTTCAATATTTCCATGGATTTTGTGTTAGGACTCCCTAGGACAAAAGGGGGTCATGATAACATTTTTATAGTTGTGGATATATTTTCAAGGATGTCACATTTCATTCCTTGTGATAAGATTGATGATGCTCCTTATGGGGATTCTTTGTTTGTTACTAATGTTGTTAGACTTCATGGGATACCCAAGACTATTGTTAGTGACAGAGTTTTTAAATTCCTTAGCTATTTCTAGAAAAGACTGTTGGGTGCACTTTGCATCGAGATTTTGTTTTCTACTTCCTTCCACCTTTAAACGGATGGTCAGACAGAGGTGGTGAATAAAAGACTAGGTAATATATTGTGTTGTATTAATAGAGGTAAACCAACTTTTTGGGAAGAAATACTGCCGTTAGTTGAATTTTCTTACAATAGGTCACTTTGCTCCTCTATTAACATGACTCTATCTGAAGCCTGCTATGATTGTAATTCTTTATTACGTCTTACACTAACCCCTTTTTCGAGTGATCTTATGATAAGTTTAGATACTGAGTCGTGGGCCCCCAAGGTGTTAAAGATCCATGCTCAGGTTAAGGATGCTCTTGAAAAAACCAACACAAAGGTGTCCTGAAAGAAAAAACCAAGGCAACCAGAAGGTGATTTTTAACCAGGTTATTGGGTATGGGTAGATTCCCAAAAGGAGAGTCTTCCACACGAGCACAAAGGAAAGTTATGCTCTAGGGGTGATGGTTCATTTCAAGTGCTCCATCACATCAATGCCAATGCATACAAACTTAATCTTTAGGTTGAGTATAATGTACTTGATGTGTTTAATATTGTTGATTTATCTCCTTTTGGTGTAGGTGAGCGTATGTATTTAAGGATGAATCTTCTTCAAGAAGGGAGGATAATATGAGCATGGATAGCACTTACACATCCAGACCATTCACACGGAGCCATACTATGGAGTTGCAGGCCTTACAAGCTATTATGTGGAAGAGTGAAGCATGGGGAACCCTTTTCAAGCCATAAAAGAAGATATACAACCAATGGGAAGCTTGTAAGATGCAACAAGAGGACAATCAAATAACTGAGGGACCTATTTGAAGACTCTAGAACTATGGGGGCTAAGTTGATAATTTGGATTACTTGTAAATCAATATGTCATTTATGCAAAATTGTAAGAAATATGAATAATTGGTTAAAATTATTTCCCATCATATTTTGATGAACAAACATATGAAATCTTTTGAGAGCTTAGTTATTGGCGTAGAGTAGCTTAGACATAGTTTAACTTTTTTTTTTTAATCAAATCCACTAGGCATGATGCCTAGGTTATTTTATAAATATAGCAAATAATAAGTCTTACATAATTAACAACTAGCTAAAGTTGTAAATCTAATATCCTGACCAAACTAGGACTTATAGTATGTCCTTGTTTAGTGGTACAAACTGAGAATTTAAGTACTATGTAACACCACATGTTTTGAAAACAAAATGGTCTTCTAATGGCACTTCTTCTGTAGTGATCTTGTGACTTCTCTTTCCATCTAATTGTGAGTGTTGGTAATGACTTGATTCCAGACTCATGGAATCATATAGGACTACATATAGTCCCTAAATTATTATTTGCTCCTAGCTGGTACCTCTTACATGATGTGGCATGTTTGAGCTTAATGAATTCTCCATTCCAGTAACAATATTGGCAAAGAAAAGTCCTCCAAGCTAGTAGTAGGGCCTTCAAGTAGTTCTTCATTGGCTTGTATCTCACAATATTTGCATGGGCAGTTTTGATTCCTGCAATTGAGAGATCAATGTTAGTTAGATAGTGCACTATATTCTCCTCCCTAAGGACTTGAATATAGTGCAGCTTTCTAGCCATGTTTTTCTTATTTCTCCTCTTATTCATTGGCACCCCATTTCCATATGTTTCTGCACTTAAGTCTGCCTCTACTGCTGATCTATACACTTGTGATTGCATGATAAAAACCCTTATCTTCAGCTTCTGGCTTGAACTCTCAGGTATGGACATTGAAGCTTGTCACTGTTAACAATCTTTCTTCCTTTTGTATCCAGATCATTGAATGACTGTACATTGATATCTCCTTCCTCAGTTGCATAATTTTCTAGGTGATCAGCCAATTCGTTACCTTCCCTAAGCACATGTTTGAGTTCTACATTTATCAGTTGGAGTAGTTTCTTTATCTCCTCCAATTCTGTAGTTAAGCTCCAAGGTGGCTTCCAAGTACCTTCAGTCACCTTCTTTAGGAACAAAGAGTCTGTTTCCATTATCAGGTTTATCACATTGTTCTCCACACAATACTTTGAAGCTTTTAGGATTGCCACAGCCTCAGCCACTGTGTTTGTACCCTCCTCTATTCTCTTAGCTTTTGCATATACCAAGTCTCCTTTAGGATCTCTAATACAAAAGGCATAGGAACTAATACCTGGATTGCCTCTTGAAGCTCCATCAGTGTTACACTTGAGCCAGTTATCAGGTGGCAACTTCCAAAGTACCTGAGTGACCTTCAATCTTGGCACATAGTTTTCCATGAATTTGATCAAATCTGGCCACTTGTGTGGAAGATTTGTAAGACCAGGTTTCCTTACCTTAACCAACATATGTAGAGTAGTTGATACTTGGTAGATTACCCTATTTGCAGTCACCTTTTCTCCATGCTTAGTGCTATTTATTTTCTTCCATAGCTCCCATATGATCACTGCAGGCACAACCCAGTATATAGGTGTAAGCCTAGGACCAGCCATGGCCTGCCACCACTTAAGAATCACCTGCTTCAGTTGTAAGTCCCCCAGGGCTATGCCTGCATATGAGCTGAAATATTCCCATGTTCTTTGAGCCACTGCTTCTTTCAGAAAAACATAAGCAAAGGTTTCCTCATGAGGGTTTTCACAGCAGGTGCACCTTGATGCCAAGCTGAATCCCAGCCTTTTCACCCCCTCATCTAGAGGTATTTTAAACTTCCAGGCTCTCCACATCATGAAGGATATTTTAAATGGTAGGCCCTTTATCCATATATACTTGAACAGGCTGGAATTTTCACCCCTCCTTCTTACATAATCCCATGCTGATTTCACAGTGAATTCACCTGTGGTTTCAAGCTTCCAGTATAGTGTGTCAGCCTTTTCTTGTCTTGTAGGTACTTGAATTGTGTCCAATATGTGATCAGCTATATCATTAGGAAGTGTTCTTCTCAGCAGTTGTTCATTCCAACTGTTACCTTCTACTGCATCAACCACCTTTGTTACTGCTTCATCACACCAAAATTCAGTTAGAGTGACAAAGTATAGAGCTCCAAGGCCATTCCAATTATCAAACCAGAAATGTGATGAACCCCTTCTTAGTTTCCAGTATATTTGATGTTCTATTAAGTCTCTAGATTCCAGCATTTTCCTCCAGATGTGATACCCTTCCTTCTACTGTGCCACCACAGGATGAAGCTTTTTGGAATACTTAGTGCTTATAAATGTACTCCATAGTGATGTCTTAGTCCTGAAGTTCCACCATAGTTTAGCAAATAGGGCCTTTGATACATCTACCAAAGACCTAAACCCTAATCCTCCTTCCTGCTTTGGCAGGCACAAATCCAGTCACTTAGCCTAGTGCCTGCTTCTAGTCCCACTGTGTTAGACCAAAAGAATTGGGCCATTATTTTATGTATCTTGTCTAAAATATAATCAGGAGGATTAACAGCTGAGATCAAGTGAATAGGCATGCTTTGTAGGACATGGGAGATCAACACTGCTCTTCCTCCATATGATAACAACTTCCCTTTCCATGACTGCAGTTTACCTATTACTTTCTGCATAAGTTCTGAGTAGAAAAGCATCCTCCTTTTTGAATAAAAGATGGGACACCCCAATTATGTTAATGGAAACTCCTTTTTGCTGATTCCAGTGATATTCTGAACCTCATTTATCACCCTATGATCCACCAGATGATGCATGTATATTGCACTTTTTTCTTTGTTTATTTTCTGTCCAGAAGCCCTTTCATAGTCAGTTAAAACATCCATGATGAGTTGCAGTGAGATAGAACAAGAAGAGGAGAAGATGATTGTGTCATCTGCATAAGCCAGGTGGTTGATCCTTGGACTCCACTTTGGGAGTCCATATCCAGTAAAGAATGGATCATTATACAGCTCATTCAATGCCCTTGACATCACCTCAGCAGCCAGTATAAAGAGGTTAGGGGAGAGGGGATCTCCTTGTTGTAGTCCCCTACTAGACTTAAAAAATCCATATGGTTTCCCATTTATCATCACTGAATACCATTTGTTATTCAGTATATCTCTAACCAGGCCTATAAAACCCTCAAAAAATCCCATATTTCTCATGACCTTTGTTAAGAACAGCCATGATAATCTATCATAAGCTTTCTGCATATCCAGCTTCATGACCATATTTGGTCCAGATCTTGTCGTCAGCATATGTCTGTGATGATTTCTTGTGTAAGCAGTATGTTCTCAACAATACTTCTCCCTCGAACAAAACCTTCTTGATTAGGTGATATCAAGTCTGGAAATACCCCTACTAATCTGTCATGAATCACCCTTGAGAATATTTTATTCATAAAGTTGCTCAAACTTATGGGCCTCATATGTGCAAATGTAACCACCTCCTTCTTCTTTGGTATCAACACTAGATTTGTATGTGTGATAAATCCGATCATTTTTTGACCTCCAAAGAACTCCCCAACCATAATACATACATCATCTCCAATTATGTCCTAGCAATGTTGAAAGAACTTACCAGTATAGCCATCAGGCCCTCCTGCAGTGTCTCTATTCAGCCCAAATACTGCATCTTTAATTTATTCTTTTGTTGGCCAAGATGTCAGCTTTGTATTTTACTCCATTTTGATCATTGTATGAATATGACTTAGTATTCCAAATTCTGATGGAACGGTTTCCTCAGTAAACTATTTCTGGAAGTAGGTAACTGCAGCATCTGCAATAGCTTGTTTCTCCTCTAACCAACGTCCTTCTTGTTGGATTCTTTTCAGCTGTAGTTTTCTCCTTCTACCATTGACTTGTGCAAGGAAAAATTTGGAATTCTTTTCACCATCTTTGAACTAGCTCATGCCTACTTTTTTGCTTCCAAAACTCTTCTTCTATATGCATTACCCTCATCAGTTTAGCCTGTGCTTTTGACAGGCTGTGCCTATTTTCTTGAGAAGGGTCTTGTTCCAGCCTTTCTTCCATGGTCTATATCACATCCTCCAGGCTTACAATTTTTTTAAAAATATCTCTATATGTTGCCTTACTTCAGTTTGATAAGACTTTTTTCATCTTCTTCAATTTAATGTTAAAGTTTATGTATGGATTAGCCACTGCATCTGTGTTCCATTTTTGTCTCACAACCTCCAAAAATGTGTCATGTGTTGTCCAGAAATTAAGAAATTTGAAAGCTTTCTTAATTTATGGACTCTGAACTATACATTCCAATAACAAGGGAGCATGATTTGATCCAAACCTGCTCAGGTGTGTGACATCCAAGCCTGGTAACCTTTGTTGGAATTGAAAATTCCCTAAGCATCTGTCCAGCATCTTGAATATACAAGCCTCATCTACTCTTCCATTCCACCATGTATAAAGGCTACCTTTGAAGCCCAAGTCTAATAAATTGCAGGTCTAAATGCAATGTCTGAAGTCTTCTACTTCATTAATAGACATTGGAAGTCCCCCATATTTCTCCTCCTCATCCATCACCACATTAAAATCTCCTGCTACTATCCATTGATCAATCATATCTATGCCCAAGGAATACAGTGAATCCCATAGTGAAACCCTCTCTACTGAATCACACTTTGCATACACAAGGGTGATTATCATCTGCTTGCCAGTTTCCTTATTGACTAAAATAAGAGTAAGTTGTTGGTCCATGTCCATAAGGACTGTAACTTCATGATTTTCATCCACAAAAGCCCATATTTTCCCATTGGTGTTTGACAAAGCTGTAGGGAGATCAAGGCATCTCCTGTACTTGTTTATTTTATGTGCTTGCTGAAATGGCTCCAGCAGCCCAATGAGATAGAAGTTGTGCTTCCTATGCAGTGTTAAAAGCCTCTTAAAATCCTTTTCTATGTTGATTGATCTAATATTCCAAATAACAACATTAGACATAGCTATATATTGGATTTTGATACTGTGCTCCTTATCTGTCTGCCTGTAACAGGCAGACTGCCTTCTCTTTGGTCTCTTTTGTGTTTGCCATTTGATTTTCCTTCCACAATCTGTCTAGGGGACAGATCTCCTTCCCTAACTGCATTCTGAAAATTTTGTGCAGTATATTCCTCATCTCTATCAATGGATGTACTGCCTTTTTCATCCTCTTTTGTCTTTGCAATTGGTTCAGCACCAATTACCTTAAGTGCATCTCCTTGTACTATTGCAAGTCTGTCATTGCAATTAGTCTTCTGTTGATGAGTAATCTTATCCCTCTCCCCTTGAGTATGTAACTCATGCAACTGATCATAAGCTTTTTGGCTTTGTGATGAGTCAGTACTCATATTTGTTTGTTTATCCATCAAGGCTCCTACTTGTTGTTTATCAGCCTTCTGCTTCCTTTCTATGCTTCAAGTGTCCTTCCCCTTAACCATAGATTGTTTCTCACCACCAGGAATAAAAGTGAGAATTTCCTCTTCTTGACTGCTGGGCTGATTATTCATGATCACTATCTCAGCCTGTGTGTCTTCCTGTATGTGTTCTGGACTTGTGATGTTGTTAATTTAATCTTCCTTCACTGTTTCCTCCACTTGCTCCTTCCAAGTGTTAGTGGTATCATTCTCCCTAGATGATGTTGTATTAGTGTTTTGGGAGGGAATATCCTGGCAGGATCTGTTGTTTGCACCATCTCCCCAACTGGTTTGAATGTTGATTCTACCCAGTCCTTAGTAGTAATTTCCTTAATATGTTCATCTTTTCCTTCCTTCCCTTTCTGTGTAATTGTCACCAACATCCCAAGTTCAATAGTCTTGGACTTTTTCCTTTCTTCATCTACATTATGTGTTTGTTGCACATCTATCAACTGCACATTATCATTATTATTCTCCTCCAATGCTCCAAACTTGTTATTTCTTTGAACTGTAATTGCCCCTTCATGATGCACAATTGCTAGTTCCTTACCTACATAATCTCCTTCTCCTGCTCCTCTCTTGTCTTGTGAATTAATATGGCCTTTATTTTTTCCACTTTTCACTTTCCAACTGGGATTAGGATTAGGGTTTCCAACCATCTTTCCACTTGCTAATATTTTAATAGG
>JBDJHY010169668.1:0-12365 GCA_039654485.1 Withania somnifera
GAGTAATGCCATAGCCCTAGAACCTTTATAATTCTTGAAGTTACATATTAGTGTTTTACATCTTGATTTCTAGTTCAAATTGAAAGTTATTTTTAATTAAATTAATATACTCTTTTGAAGTCTTAATCGATATTTTGGATCTAAATCCTTATGTAGCTTTTTCAAGAGAATCAATTATATATAAGTCCCCGAGGGTTCGAAAATCTAGCTCGCAAGAGCCACTATATTACTCGTTCGACCACGTACAACTGTGTGTGCTTCTGGATGCAATAATCATTCCTCGGTATAGGGTATTTATTTCTCACAATAACTTTATTTAGTTGTCGTAGTAAACACACATTCTCATTGTACTATCTTTCTTCTTAACAAATAAAATTAGTGCACCCCAAGGTGACACACTGGAATGAATAAAACCCTTATCTAATAATTCCTGAAGCTGAACCTTTAGCACCCTTAACTCAACAGGAACCATACGATAAAGAGCAATAGAAATGGTCTTAGTGACCGACTCTAAGTCGATAGCAAAGTTAATATCACGCTCTGGTGGTAGGCTTGTAGGTCAGTTGGAAATGCATCAAGAAATTCTAAAACAATAGGAACAGACTCAGGAGTAGGGGTATCAACCTGTATATCATGAATATAGGCTAAATATGCCAAACGCCCCTTCCATACTAGTCTTCTAGCCTGTAGGCAAAAAATAAAACCTACCGGTGCATGGCTACTAGAACCCTGCCACACCATCGGAGATGAACCTGGTAATGCCAAGGTAATAGTCTTGGCATAACAATCCAAAACTGCATGATGCGGAGACAACCAGTCCATACCCAGTATGATATCAAAATCTACCATATCTAGCATTATCAAGTCAGCCTATGTGTCTAACCTGCCAACAGAAATCAAACAATACTAGATCACCCGATCCACTACTAAAGAATCCCCTACTAGGGTAGAAATATGCATAGACATAGAAATCAAATCACTAGGCAACCCGAAATTGGGTGCAAAATAATACGACATGTAAGAACATGTAGACCCAGGGTCAAATAAGGTTGACGCAGGTATAGAACACACAAAAATCAAACCTATAATCACCGCATTAGGGGCCTCAACCTCAGGTCGAGAAGGAATGACATACAGTTGGCGATCACCGCCATGTCGACCACCACTACGACCACCGCCCCTACCATGCTGGCCACTACCTTTTTGACCACCCTGTGCCCTACCTCTAACCAGCGGAGGCACTGCTTTCACTGGCTATGTAGCTATTGGAGAAGGTTGAATAGCTCCTTTAAGAGGACAAACTCTAGCATAATGGTCCACAAGGCCACACTCAAAACATGGACCAGATGGCCCACTCTGTTGGGCCCCTTCACCAAAAACCATCTGTCTATCCTTCTGTGATGAACCGGCTCCTCTAGAAAACTGTGCAGGCGACGGAGATAAAACCTAGAGTGATGCCTACACTGGCCTAGTAGGCTGGCCCTACAGCTGATAAAACTAACTGCGGCCCCCAGAATGGGACCTACTATAACCTCTCCAATGTCGCTATCTCTTCTTGTTGTACTGACGTGACTCACAATAGAGGGCTTCCATAGAGTTAGCATGATCAACTATTGCCTGGAATAGATGACCGACAGAAACCAATAAGGCCACTGCTTAGCGGAGCCTATCCCTCAATCCATATGCAAACCTGCAGACTCTCTCTACCTCTGTAGGCATAAATTCCCCATAAACTGATAGCTGATGGAATCTTGCCTCATACTCTACCACAGACATCACTCCCTGCTCTAACTTTCAGAACTCTTCCTTCAGGAGGTCTATCTCGACCCTAGACACGAGCTTTCTCATAAATAACTCATAGAACTTAGCCTAAGTTGGCTGCGATGAACCGGTGGGTCTGCAAACTAAGAATGACCGCCACCACTGCTTTGCCGCACCATGCATCTGATAAGTGGTTAAAGCTACTCCATGGGTCTATAATACTCGCATATTTGTGGTGAAAGCTCCGTTCTTTGACCATGGGTCTACTCAATGGTGAAAGCTCCTTTCTTTGACCACTGCGAATACGTTCAAGTTCCTACAAACGTGGAGGAATAAAAATTAGTTAACCTTGATTAACAGACCCACTAATCATTAACACGGGGAAGGCCCAGGTAGAAAATAGTAGCATCATTGAGCTTCACTTGATGTTTTTTATACCCAACTCTTTAGCTTAAATACTTCCAAATACATTTTTTTAAGTGTCCCGTCAAGATCTTATAACTTGTTGTCTTGTTTTTGTAGGATTTTTGCAAGATAAATCTTTTGCGGCACAACAAGATAAATTAGGAAATTGCATTTGCAGATAAATTTGAGGAGCACTATAAGCGTGATCAATTTTTGTCTGAAAAATATAAGGGGCTTTATGCTATATATCTATCCAAGATATTTGTTCGTGAGCGAAGGATCTCTATGGATGGTGTGGAAAATAAAATCTGGACTTCTATCAGTGGTTGGTACAAAACGGACGGATGTGTTTTTCCCCTAACCCATGGAAGCAAACCATATAGTAGTGACTGAGTTATATGCAAATGCTTGTTTGACTAATTTCAACGAAGCTTTGGTCACTACTATGTGAGAGGTATCAGTTAGTTTTAACCTCGAGTTCATTAATGGACTTTATGAGTTGCCTAATTTGGATAATGAGGTTTACAAAGGTAAGGGTAAGGAGCTTGGGAGCTAATGATTAGTTGACACACTGATGATGGAAAGATACCAAGGTGGGTGAAAGAGAAAAAAAGGTAGACTTGCAGATTTCTCAACCAAAGACAAGACTTGGCTTCCAGTATCTATGCGAGGATCATACCATCCACCTATGACATTGATGTGAAACTTGATAGAGTCTTGATCATTTCTTCCATTATTGATGGAATTTAGGTGGATGTGGGGATAGGAAAAAGTAGATCCAGGAGCATTTTCTTCCCTTCTCTACGTACTCGACTATGTGATGCTGTTAGGGTGTTGAGGCAGCCTACTTATCCTTTAATGAAGAGAGGGAAGGCATATCAGAAAAAGAGAAAAGAAAGATAGATGTGGGTATTCTTCCTTACAGAAGTTTTGAATCAAGGCGATCAACCTAACATCCATCCACATAGCTAGCCACAATAGGAAGCACAATATAGTAACCCAGTCTATAAGGAAAGTAAACCAAGCCTACCTAGGTGAGAATCCTCAAAATATTCGCAACATAGGCTAGGAGCTTCAAACGCATCCAAAATTACCCGAAACTAGAAAATTACAATCTTAGGGATTAGAGTATGAAAAAGGGATTAGAGTATGAAAAACAAGACCCATATTTCAAATTACAAATTGGGTCATACAACGGGCCTAAAATAGGCTTGTGGATCTTACAATTTGGAACCAAAAACAAACTTCACTACGGGGTCCCTGGTATTGCCAGGAACCCATGCTAAAAAAATAAGCATAGTCCAAGTGTGGGAAGGGCCTTAACATGGCTCGGGAGAGGTTTGATAAAAAATGCAAAATGTTACTTAACCACAAGAACTAGAACAAAAGGAATATGCACCAGAATTAACATCAGTAGAAACTCATAATGCCCATACCTCATGTGTAAAGATGTCTTCAGGATATCCTTAGCCCGAATCCTCAATTGGTGATAGCTGGATCTCAAATCAATCTTAGAAAACACTGTGGCGCCTTATAGCTGGTCAAATAACTCATCAATGCACAACAAATGATATATTTTATTAATGGTCACCTTGTTCAACTAACTATAACAAATACACATCCATATAGACCTCTCTTTCTTCTTTAAATACAACACCAGGACACCTCAAGGCCATACACTAGGACCGATGAAACCTCTATCATGAAAATCCTGTAGTTAAACACTCAACTCACAAAGCTCTATTGGGGCCATATGGTAAGAGGCAATAGAAATTATCCTGGTGGCCTGCTCAACCTTAATAGAAAAGTCAATATCATGCTTTGGTTGGAGAACTGGTAAATCACTAGGAAACACATCCAAAGCCTCACAAATGACTGGCTCAGAACCATAGGAGGGAGCTTTAACACTAACATCTCTAACATGGGCCAAGTAATCTTGACTACCTCTAGTAATAAGCCTATGGGCCTGACAATAAGAGATAACCGAACCGAGGAGTGGCTAGTAGGACCGTACCACACCATCAGGGGTACACTAAGCATAGATAAGGTCATGGTCTTGGCATAGAAATCTAGGAATGCATAGCAAGGGGATAACCACTCCATGCCCATAATCATATCAAATTCCAACATCCATCTCAATCAAGTTGGACAGAGTTTCATAACCCTAAATAGTTACCATACATGATCCATATACCCGATCCACCACTAAGTCCAAGCCCAAGGGGTAGAATCACTCATAGGCAAAGATAATGGCTCACTATAAACAACCAAACGAGCATAAAAATATACATACACAAATGATAAAGTGGATTCAGGATCAAATAAAGTCAAAGCCAAATTCCCACAAAGAAGTAACATTCTAGTGATAAAGACATATAAAGCCTCGCTCTGTCTGATATGGCATACAGTTAGCAATGGCCTCCTGCCTACTTCTCGCATCCTCTACCTCAAGCTCCACCACTTTGGCCTCCTCCCCTAGAATATTGAGCTACCGTCTGGCCACCTATAGCTAGTGGTACTGTCTGTAATGGCTTTGTAGGAAAGGCTACTATCTATGCAACCCTATGTCGAGGAAAATCCCTATAAAAATTGCATCTATCCCCACAGTCAGAAAACCCTCTGTATGTTGATTTATGGTAGCCTTGGGACACTCTATGGAATAATGAACAATCTTAACTCACTCATAGAAACCACCCTTGTCTCTGGCCCGACTATTGGAACCTTCAATCTGGCCTCCTAAACCTAAAGCTGGACCCCTGGAGGTATGGATTCTTTGTAATCTATCAGAAGTCTACAATGAAGTATGCTACTAAAGGTTGATCTTACCTCTCCTACCATAGTATCTGTCTCCAACCTAGAACCAGAATAATAGCCCTAGTGGCACTGTCTCTTCTCGCTTCCCCCTTAGGCCTAGTGAGCTAAGGTCTCCATACTACGAGTATAGTCAACATCACCCAATAAATACTTATTCATCACCAACATGCACTCTACCTTACCCCAAAGACGTAAACTCAACTTATAAGCAAGAAGATGGATCTGCTCCACTTTTGTGGGCAATGTCTAGAAAGCTTAATCAACTGGGCCTCATAATCAAAAGTTGTCATAGTGCCCTGCTATGGACTTGCAAACTGATCTCTTAACAAATCTCATCCATCTTAGGCACGTACTTGGCTATGAAAGCCTATATACACTATCCCAAGTCATTGGAGCTGAACTAGGTCATCTGTGATCTCTATACACTCTCTACCAATTCCTTGTAGACCCCTCAAGAAAATATGCAATAAAGTCTACCCCATGTGTCTTAAGTAACTCCATAGTCCTCAAAAACTCTTCATATGTAGTTATAAACTCATGAGGGTTATGCTCCTCCACTCATGAGAACCTAGCTGGTACAATCCAGAGGAAATGGTTAAATATCTTTCTCACCTTAGAGGTTGTACTAGTCAGAGTTGGTTTCGTGCTATTTATAGGAGCAGTTTGAACTGATGGCACAGACTAAATGGGTTATATTGCTAGGGATATAAATACCTATGGAGGCAGAGTACCTCACGACGCTCCCTGAGATGATGACAATGGTGTCTTTATCGGTATCCTACCAAACATCTATAATATCTACCACAACAGCTGCTGAATCGCATCTGGTGGTGGTTTGTAAAATGCTGGGAAGATACATTGGTCAATTGTACCCTAATTGGTGGGTTTACTATAGATGAACTGGGATGATATAAAGTGAGAAGAATACTGATATACTAAATACCCTCAACAACTCCCTCCTGAACCCCGAGTAGGGGCTGCTGATCTGGTGGGGATGGTCTCTGTCTGCGGACGAGGAACGAGTGTATGCCATCTGTGAAAGAGTGAAGCCAAGTGAGTCTTTTTAGAAGTTAATACAATGAGAACACATAAAAGAACAAAGTTAGCCCACTAAATATTGGATACGGATGTCTACGTACCGATTCATAGGACTTTACTAGGTACTTTCTCCAATTCTAAATAACTGGTGAACTAAAGCTCTGATACCACTCTATCACGACCCAAACATGGGTCTTGATGGCGTCTACAACCCACAAATAGATAAACCTTTCCTAAAGGCCCAGAGCTACAATTAATGGTCCATAACCACTTATAACTACTAATATAAATTAAAGGAACAAAATAAAATGAATAACAGAAGAAGATATATATATTCAACCCAACCCAAAACTTGGTGTCAATGGTATAAGGAACACAATTGAGTATCCAAAAGAAATATATATAGTATACAATCCCCTAACAAAAAAAAATCAAGCAAAGCCTTATAGGAACAAAATGAGCAGACCCAACCGGAGGGAGACATGATCATCCTGTACGCCAGAAGCACACTATAAGTCTCTGGGCTATAACAACCTAGTCCACACAATCCCTCCTCTTACATTGACCTACACCGATATATGCACCTTAAAAATAGTGCAGAAGTGCAATATGAGTACCATAACACAGGTACCTAGTACGTATCACTAGTTGATTGGGTTAAAGAAAAGCACAAGTAAAGCATAGGCGAGGCAAGTAAAACAGGTCAATAAGAGTAGGAAAATAGTATGAAACTAAATCCGTAGCTAGAGCTAGTATTAGGTACATAATACAAATATGAATAACAAAAGGAACATAGGGAATCTACACAATTAATTCTAGGTACTTCTATCACACAAAAGTACCCAACTATCACATAAGGTTGAGAACCAAATCATAGAAAGTGTACCTAGACTCCAGCTAAGTATAAATAGTACTAAACTAATGAAAAACTATAAAAATAACTAAGACGACATGGATGTAAATAAGGAGAAGATATAGCCCAAAAGGCCCCCCATAAGCCCACTGGGGGCAACCAAAAAGGAAACATATAAATCCTACCTGATGCTCTATTCCCTCGGTAGGCATAATCAATACAAATAATAACTAACAATCACTTTTCCTCTACGAACGACAAGAACAACCAACACAACAGTATGAAAACATAGGGGTGAGAATTGTAAAAACTAGGACAAGACACTCTATATGGGACACTACACATCTAATCTATCACTTGGGCTTACGCCCAATGTTGTACCTCAATAATCCAGGGTAGGCTCGCACCTTATAGTCAATCATGGGCTCGGGCCTCATAATCAGGAGCAGGATCATGCCTTATAGTCCAAAATATGCTTGCACCTTATAATTGGTCTATGTCATTACTGTGTCCCTCGATACCCAAGACATAAATCCCGTGACAGTCAAAAACTATTTTTCATTTATACCTTGAAAATAGTGCCACACCAACATGCGGTCTTGGCATACACGTAAATATAGGTAAGGAAAACACTTTCTAATTTAAAGCCTGCAAAACTCTCTAGTTTTAGTTAACCAAGTCTGTATTCTCTTTCCATAGCCTCTGGCTACACACATGCTAGCAATATAATAACCCAATGCCCAACATACATGAATACAACGCATCAATATCACGTATAAATGTAAAAACACTAGGATTTTCCAGAAACCACCAAATAAGTACGCACCTTGATCATAAGATCTCAATCATGGAACCACACAATGTCTAGGGTCAAAGTCCTCTCTCAGCAAAGTTGGGACTCCAAACATAGTCCAAATACCTCTATATGCCAGTACAGGACTCTCAAAATTAGGTAAAATAGGTAAAAGTTAGAGATACAGAAAGGTTACTAACCTAAAAAGCATCCCAAACAGCTAACACCCCACACAAACACCATACAGTATTCCAGCCTAAAGAAGAGATATGCCTAGCCTATGTAGATGCCGGTGCAAGTCCTTGAAGCATAAAGAAAATTCTGAATTGCTGCAGAGTCACTCTAACCAGCTTAAAACTATCAAAAACACTCTTTATGGGTCAAAAGATGAAGAATTATACCCATATTACCAAGTGAAATTCAGGTTGGAAATCAATCCTAAAAAGGGGCACGTGAGCCTCATAATTCGAAAAATAAAACTAAAATTATAAGGAGGTAGGCTTCATCTCAAGGAATACGTGGTTTAAAGATGAGCTCAATTGGACCCAAAATAGGTCCTTAAAAGGTGAAGAAAAGTTTTGCATTAAGAGAATAAAATTTCAAGAAGGTGATCAAGGAATCAAGGTCGTAATACTCACCCAAAATGAGAATAAAGTCACAAGAAGTGATTTCCCAAAGCTTTAAATCAACACTTCCAGCTACCAACAAAAAAGTACCATGGTTCAACAAAGAATACCAAATTCACCATTAAATATCATGCACAAGCTTGAACAGAAAAAGAGAAGGAAAAAACTATCGTGACTTTACTTTTTAGCACCCCCTTGCATTATATTATTTCATGCTTGTTTGTGCCCTTCAGGCTTATGGAGGAAGTCACAGTGGGTTCCTTGTATGTTTGTATGTACCTGCTGGTAGTATGGGATGCTAGTAGATTTTGTTTTTTTATCTAGTCTACTATTTGTGAGACCATTAGTATGACATGCCAGGTAGGGTACTACTTTCTATCTTCTTGAGTGTTCCTAGCTATATTGTAGCATATATATTGCTGATGTACTTCTTGACTTCCATGACTTTCTATTTAGCCATTATAGTGTTACATTTGTACAATTACTAGAGCTCCAGGTATGTGTCATGTAGTTCTTGACTTGCTTGTGATTTAGATTCATTTATCGCCAATCGTTCACAATAATAGTTATTATCTCTTTGTATGATATTTCCTTACTTTATGATGATCGCACTTTACTTTATTTATGCTTGTTTTTACCCGGTCGGCCTATGATGCCTACTGGGTACTTATATTTTTTGTACACATACTGGACTTTTGTATCTTATTTGTGATATAGATCTAGGTATGATTCAGAAGGGAGGACATGATTGTGTGGGTTAGATAGGAGCTACCTTCGAAAACATGATGATCAGTTAGTTCATAGACTAACTGGTTCTCCTTCCGATGCAATCTAGTCCTAGTTTTGGTTCAGGATAACTGTTTGTAGCTTTTGACCTGTTGTGGTTTGTATCTTGTTTTATTCTTTATATAAGACGCTTTACAACCTTGATACTAGGTTTGGCGGTTTACTTTCTTTGTACTGTCCTAATTTCATTTGACCATTACCATATATTCTCATTATGTTTTTTCTTTTCTTCTATTAGTGTTGGATGCTGGCCATCACTTACTGCTCTCTGCTAGGGTTTTGAATTGTCTACGAGTGGGATGTAGATGCCATCACAACTTAATTTTTGAGTCGTGATGTAAATAGTCATTGATAATTTAATTACATGATAAGGAAATTTTAGATGTTCTAAACTAGGTGGTTATTTTACAAGAACTTTTTCTTCTTCTATGAAACCATTTAAATGGCTCTATTGATATCCATTTAAAACCTTTGCAATGTGCATAAGCAAGTAGGATACATATGGATTCTAACCATGCTACCGGTGCAAATTTTTCATCATAGTCGACTCCTTTTTATTGAGAATATCCATGTGCCACCAATCTTGCTCTATTCCTAATGACTTTTCTAGCTTTATTTAACTTATTTATAAAAATCATTTTTGATACTTTATCAGGTATGGGAACTAAATTCGAAACTTGATTTTTCGCAAACTAATTTAGTTCTTCTTTCATTGCTTTGACCCAACAGTCATCCTTGAGTGCTTCATCAACTCTTTTTACTCCAGCTGAGATGTAAGATCAATGTTTCCTTACTTTTTACTTGAAAATTTGGTTTTTTCCCTTTATTTGGATCCCCAATGATGAATTTCTTTGTATAGTCATGTTCACTCTTTCATTAATTTAGGATTAAATCAACTTCATGTCCAATCGACTCTTGAGTTACCTGAGTTGACTTACCAGAGGAATGTGCTTAGTAGTAGTAGTAAGAACTTGACAATTTTGGTCCTCTTCATCATCTAAAATATTTCCTTTCTCGACCATACTATTAAAATTATGAAAAACTTCATGTTTAAATTCTTTAATACTTAAAGTACATTTATTGAAAAATCTATAAGCTCTACATGAGTTAGAGTATCCCAGAATAAAACCTTCATTGTTTCGTATATCAAACATACCTAAGATTGTCCTTACTATTTTTGTGAATAGAGTATTTACATCTAAAGAGATGAAAATGTTTGCCAATAGGCTTTCTCCCATTCTATAATTTATCATGGAGTTTCTTCACAATAGGTCTTATAAGGCATCTATTTATCATATGAAAAGAAGTACTTATAACTTCAACACAAAAATAATGGGTCAATGAGTGTTCAATGATTATTTTCCTTGCCATATCTTGTAGAGTTCTGTTTTTGCATTCCACTACTCCCCTTTGTTTAGGGGATTTTGGGGATGAGAAATTGTGAGTATAGCCTTGATCTTCACAGATATTTTTGAAGGCCTTATTTTCAAACACTCCTCTATGATCACTTATAATAGAGCTAATTTAATAACCTATTTCTATTTAAATCTTTCATAGAAATACTCAAAATATTTAAGGTATCATATTTGTTAGATAAAAATGTAATCTAGGTAAAACGAGAAAATCATCAAAATTCACTAAAACATACCTTTTTCCTCTAATGTTGGTAGTTCTAGTGGGACTAAATAGGTGCATGTGTAAAAGGTTCAAGGGTTTAGAAGTAGATACTATTTTCATGTCTGAAATAATTTTTTCTTTGATTTTCCATTTGGCAGGCATCACAGATGCGATCTTTTGAGTGTTAAGTTTTGACAATCCAAGTACTAGTTCATATTTAGCAAGTTTCTCTTTAAGGAGCATGTTTGCATGACAATGTTTCTTGTTCCAAGTACAAGGCCCTTTAGAGATGGAGGCTAGGTAGATGTCCTATTAGGTATTTCATATTTAATCTAACACATACACAATTTTTGTCTCTACTTCTTGGTAAAAGATATCTTCTAGATAAATCTTCAATGAGGCATCTTGTCTTTCGAAATAAAACTTTAGGATTTGAGATCACAAAGTTGACTAATTCTCAATATATTATATTGTAGTCCCTTCACAAGATAAACATCATTGATATCACATAATTCATTAAAGATAATAGTACCAACACCGCGACTGTTCCTTTTGAGCAATCCCCAAAGTGAACAGTTCCACCAACATAATTAGTAATAGATTTGAACAGAGATTTTTCCCTGTCATGTGATTTGAACATGCATTGTTAGGATACCACTTTACTTTTGACATATTTTTGTAGTGTTCCTGAAAAATAATATGATTACTTTCTTTTAGGTACCAAAATATCTTCAGGTCCTTTTTGGTTAAAATTATCAGTCTTAATTTTAGGCATCCAAACCAATTTTAAGAGAGAAGGGAATGAAATTTACAATTGTAATATGTGTGATCAATTTTTCCATAATAAGAGTAAGTGTTGGAGGAGTTTATTTTATGCTGGCTCATTTGCCTATAATGACACATTGTAGGAAAATTCATAATTAACTGACTTTCTAGATGAATCCACCTGACTTTTGTTGCTTGTAGTGTATTTGAAAGGATTAGAATTATCATTAAATTTCCTCTTCCCACATTTTCTTAAGAATAATTAGATTGATTAGACCTAATAAAAATTTTCCTGAAGGAATTTTTTAGCGATTTATTTCAGTCTTTAGTTCATAATTTCTTTTTCAAAAGGATCTCTTTCAACTTTAGTATCTTCCAATTTTATTTCCAAATTATTTTTCCCCTTTTAAGACTTTTAGAATCATTAAAATATGATTTAGAATGGTAATTTCTCTACATAGAAGATCTTTTAATAGACCACAATCATAACAATTATTTGTCCTTGCCTTACTAGGTATAGCAATAGCCATGAAATTAATGTCGAGAAGTCATATTTTTAGTGTCTGGGATGTTTTCATCACTCCAACTATTAAAGCCTTTTTTTGGGGTGTCCTCTAGGTGGACTTTTTCTTTACTCAAAATAGACAAATATGATGTGTCCATACTTTGCACACATATAGAACTTATCTTCATTTCTATTTTGATCTGTGTTGTATTTTCTTGTGATGATTTTTTTGCCTTTTCTGTTGATTTTTTCCCATATGAGGTTGTAATCTACAGACTTGATGATTTATATAACTTTTTCTTCTAGGAGTCAACCTCATTTCATGGAATTCTTCAGTTGATTTTGTAATGACCCTCATGGTCATTTATGATAAAAACGCATTGTCTTGCATCTTAGATCATT
>JBDJHY010169688.1:0-12365 GCA_039654485.1 Withania somnifera
GACTACAGTGATTTTGAGTGAGTTGGTGTAACAGAAATGATTGAGTTGGGCCAATATTCGGACTTCGAGAGCTTGGATTAGAAATTCAATAATTTTGGTGGATTCAGAAGGTCGATTTTCGCCTAGAATGAGATCTTTCATATTTTTGTAGGCCCTGGGGGTGTTTTGATCATTTCTAGTTAGAGTTAATTTTCAGACCTTAGAGGAGTATTGGTCACAAAGATCTCATACGCGTGATTTGATGGTTCCTTTGAGTTTGAATCATCAAAATTAGTATGGTTGCATATATAGTTTGTTTGGTCGAGATTCTAAACGAATTTCGAAGTTCTATTCAAATCTTATTTTTACCAAGTATTGTTGCTGTTGGTGCAGCCTTATAAGCTTCTACGCGTTTGAGAAGAGTAAGTGTTGAGTCCTTCGCAATCGCAGATTGAGGGAGTGATCGCGGAGCACAGGGGTTCTTGACCTTCGTGTTCGTGGCTGATGGATTGCGTTTGCGAAGGAGAGTAAGCTGGCAACGTATCGAATGCTCCCTGGTTCTGCGAATGCGGTGAAGTGTGCACCTGGGCAGTAAGCTTTAAACCCCAATCATTTCACTTTATTTCATAAGTTTATCACCTTTCACTCATTTTGGAAAGAACAAAGAGGAGATTTTCAAATATATTTCTTCGGTAACATTCTAAATCCTTTTCCATTGATTATTCATCAACTTCAACATGATTTTCACATAGAAGTTGAAGGTTTTTAAACTCAAAAATGGGGATTTTTACATGAACTTAAAAATGGGTAATTTGTGAATTTGAGCCACGAAATGGAATGAGTTTTTGATAAAACATGATAATAAGATTCCCCAAATACCGAGCAATATATTTTTGCAATAAACTTTAAATTTCTATAATGTACGCCTATGGTGGATTTTTGAATAAAGTAGTAAATATCAATATATGGGTATTGTTGTTATTTCTAGTGTTTAATGTGTTGGTGAATAGGTTTTTCTCTTTTGGAGGCTCTATAGAAGAGCTAGGCTCACACTCGGTAGATTTCCCCGACTTTAAGGAAAGTTAAGGTTTTATGTTTTTATAAAGTGTTGGTGTGAATTCTTGATTAATTGATTGTAATGGGGAGAAATGGGAATATTTTGGGTAGTCATTTGAACGTGAGATAATAACGATTAATTTGATTACTGGTACTAAATATGCAGGGTTAAAATAAGGATTTTGTGATAATGCATTTTTGTAAACTTTGTTGAATTGTATAGTTGAACTTGGTAATTGAAATACTTCACTTAACTTTCATGAATAAGGTGATATCTTGGGGTAGCACTTGGACTTGTATATGTTCTTGGTTGATGCTAATTGTTATTTAATTGGAATACCTTGCCATGCTTTAAGTCATAACTTGATTTCTATATTATTTATGCTCTAAGATAATTTGATTGTGTTGGGATGGGATGGATTTGTATAGACATTTCCCCTAATGACTTTATAAAGACTTCGAAAAACTGAAATATGATGTTATTTAGTGGCTAAAATGATATAAATGAATCGTTGACCCATAAATCTGATTTTGATTACAAGTTGCCTTGAATTGTCTAATATAATTGGAAATAATATATAGGGTAGAAATTAGGGCCTAATTATATAGTTATGGTTGAAATTACACTTGATGAATTATTGACACCATGATAATCAAAGGAAAATTTTGATGCCCCTTGAGGCTAATTTGAAATAGAACACAGGAGAGGCCAATATACTGGTACCTTGAGATGAATTACCCACCTCGTATGATTTACTTGAAGAAAATGATTATTCTTAAATGACTTGGTCATATTGAGATTGTTGTTGTGGGAACATGTTTACAACTCGGCTATTATTTTAAGGATTGGACCATTTGTAAATTATAGTTGTGATAACTTGTTCACAATGTTATATCTATGGAGTGGGTACCTCGACGGTATGGGTGCATGATTTAGCTAGCCTCCATGGGTCATACACTATGACATGTATAGATATGACAATATGTGTGTACTAAGAGTGTACATGGCTTAGCTATCCTCCATGGGTCCTGGTCTGTGACGTGTATATATATATACTGGCAGGAGTGTACATATGACAGATATGCATTGGACTACTTGAATATTGCATTATATTTATTAGATCTGTAGCATTAATTATCTATCCATAGCTAGTGGTTCATTGAGATTATCTGATATTGGTCGATTCACTAAGAATTATCTTATTGTTAGTTGATAAATTAGGATTACATAACATTCGGTGATAACATGAGAATATCTGACTACTTACGATTACTTGACATTTGGTGATAACTTGAGATTATCTGATACTTGAGATTAATTAACATTTAGTGATAACTTGATATTATCTGTGATTACTTGAGATTGCTTGACATTCAATGATAATTTGAGATTATTCAATTTCTAGAAAGGATTTTAAACTTCTGGGATTACTTGTTATCCTGATATTAAGAATCATACCGGTATTGGTAGAAATATTGTGAATTATTTACTTGCCATATTTTTGGGATATTTATATTTGTATTTTCAATGTATATAGACTGTATGCATGTAGTATTATCAGGTTAGGAGTTCCACTTTCATTTTATAGTTAGACCACCAGAGGATACTGATGAGTACCATGGATTAGTACTCACTCCTTGCTTTTCTGCACTCTTGTGGAGTTTTAGGCCCAGGTTTTTGTGATTATTTCTCGGCTTCAATTCCAGGGCATGCTTAAAATCTGGAGGTAGTTGACCATTTCATCCTCAGTTATCAAAGAATTGTTGATTTGTTTTAGTTTTCTGATGTATTTACTTAGTAAAGACTGTATTAAAGACTATGTATTATTGTATAAACTCCAATAGTGTCTTGTACACAGTAGCAACCCAGTTTTGGCTATTTCAATTGAGATTTCCTCTTACAAACCCCTACTTTTACTTACGTCCGCATTTAGCTTGTTTTTTATTTTGACCTATCATTAGTTTGGTTGACCTATTGATGTGGGAGGATAGGTTCCATCATAAACGAATTTTGAGTCACGAAAAGTTGGTATCATAGCACTAGGTTTATAGGTCCGCTATATACAAGTCAATTTTAGTAGAGTGTTGCGGATCAGTCAGAATACGTACGTCATTTATCCCTCAGAGGCTACGGAACTCTAGGAAAATATCCCTTTCTTTCTTATATGGCATGGTTGATTCACGTGTGTTAAGTCCTTATGTGTTTTGTTTGACAAATGATAAGGAATAGAGCTAGAGCTAGGGGAAGGGGTTGGGGAGCATCCCTAGTTAGGGATTGTGCCAGAGATACCTCCCCTAAGTTGGAGGCCGAGATAGAGGAGGGAAAGGACCCTCCTAAGTATGTGGTAGCCCCGTTACTATAGGATATATTGTTGAGGATTCTTGGGACATTAGAGGGTATGGAAAAAGTTGGTATACCTCAATGTCGATAGACTAAGGCCGGGTCAGAGACCTCAAATCAATAAACTGTTATAAGGGTACATAGTCTAGTTGGCTAACCACCAGTAGTTCCAGTTCATGTGGGGCAGCCAATGATTGCTCACAGTGTTCATGAGATATATAATTTGGGTATTGGTACTGTGGGTTAAATCATAACATAGATTTCTAATGATTATCAGAGGAGGTACTAAATGTTTTTCAAGATGGATCCGACGCATTTTCAGTGTGAGTCGAAAGAAGATCCATATTAGTTTCTAACAACTTTCTATGAGCTACTCCAGAATATGGGGTTGCTAGAGATATATGAGGTATACTATACAGTTTTCCATCTTTATGGGTCAACCAACCAATGGTGATGTTCTTATGTTTATTCTAGATCCGTTGGATCCCCTCTCTTGACTTAGAGATATCTGCTTGAGCCTTTATTGATAGATATGTATCTCGCAACGTAAGGGGTGGACTCCGTTGCTAGTTTAACGAGTTAGAGCAGGGGAGTATGACATTGGACGAGTATGTATCCTGTTTTTATGAGCTATCTGGACATGCTTTAGCTATCTTGCCTGATGAGAGAGAGAATATAGCTAATTTAATAAAGGGGTTGATTCATCCTCTCAGGTTATTAGTATTCCTAGTTTCACAGTACGAGGAAGACATTTTGCAAAGAGTGATTGAGGTTGCTAGAGGTTTTTAGCAGTTACACAGGAATCAAATTAATGATAGTAGATACAAGGGGTCCCATTCCTTTGATCAGTTCTAAGTTGCCTCATCTAGAATAAAGGATGTATTTTAGCATTATAGAGATTTCCTCTATAGTTTCTGGTTCCTAGAAGCATTATAGGTTTTTGACTCTAGTTAGACGGTTTAGAATGTATCTAGTTCAACATAAGTCCTCCTGAATCTCCCTCAGAGTTCTTTGCAGCAACCTTCAGTTCCTAAATATTGTTACAAATGTGGTGAATGCGGATATACTATAAGACAATTGCCCCCTTTGAGTATCAAGGGTGACACCACTGGCTTCTTAGGATTTTCATTCCCCAACTATAGTACCTATACCCTCGGGCATGGGTAGAGAGGATGTATAGGTAGGTAGGGGTGCACATCAGGATGATGGAGGTTTGAGCTATTCTATAATACAGTGCAATGGTGATCATATACAGTTTCATACATTTTTAGGTAAGCCCGAGGTAGAGATTTCTGACACAGTTGTTACAGGTATGGTTCGACGCTATCCTTAAATTTCTTTTTATATTTTATTCAGGATATACTATTTCTTATATATGCGCCTACCATATATTTGGACTTTTTATGATGTTTAGTTTCTTCCTATAGCTATCTATTTGTCTACCCCGCGAGTTATTTCTCTAGTAGTGGGTTAGATGTACCAATTTTATGCTGACACTTCATTAGGTTATGGTGTGTCGGTAGACTTGGTCTTAGTATGGGTGTTATTTAGTGAGGTGCTAGTGGTATGGTGATATTTTATTAGTCTTGTCTTTAGGATATCGTCAATAGTATATGGTAAAAATATTGGGTTTAATAGAAGGCTATTTTTGATATTTTCCACCTCTTAAATCATCAATACTATGTCATTTTGGTCCTAAAATTTCAAGGTATTTAAACCCCAAATACTTTTTCCATTTTATTCTGCATTAAATCAAATCAAAACAAAGTTCTTCTCTCAAATTCTCTCAAGAACATGACTAGGATTCTTTAACAGTTCAACTTGTAGGAGAAAATATACCAATTTTCCTCCAACAAAGTTCTTCAATTAAAGTACATGGGATTTCAACAAGGACTCGTTTCATCCTTGTGCCCCAAAATCCTTTTCTTAATAAAGGTTTGAATATGTAGAAGAATGTTAGGGATCTTGTTTAATTTTATAAACTATGATTTCCTAAAGTGATGTTTTACTTGATGTTTTTAAGTTATAATGATAAAGTAATCAAGGTAATTGTTAAATTACGAATGTCCTCATGATTTAGCATATTTTTGTAATTGAAGTAAAGGAAAGAGAGAAGCCTCAAGGAATGAACTTATTATTATTTCTGAGGCTTATTCTTAAAACATAAATTTAACATTGTAGTGTCATAATTTAACTTGTTACATGAATTTAAGCATGAAAGTGAGGTATGTCTAAATTGACTGTTTTTGGCTAATTGAGCCTACCTAAGGAGAAGTAGTGAAGCATGATTAAATTTGAACAATTTTATCCACTTTAGCCTAGCTGAGAGGAAGTTTTAATGTTTATGCTTAATCTAAATCATAGAATGTTAATATAGAGTCATAATTGGCTATGTTTACCTAATCAATAGTAATTGGTAGAAGTGGTAGCTTAATTAATGATTTTTCCGGAAGGGGAAATCCTACTAGTCATAGGAAGTTGAAAGTAAGAAGAAAATTAATAATATTTAATGGGAGGATTTTTAGCACCAAAGGCGGGAAAAAAGGTACCAATACTCAAACTTGTGTAGCCTAATGTAGGGATTATGGATGATCCAGAGAACTTCATTGAGGAGGTTTATTAGATTTTGTGATACGATGAGAGTTCTTGATGTACATAGGGTTGACTGGGCAGCTTATCAGCTAAAGGACATTTCCAGGTGTTGGTGTGATTTATGGAGGAAGAACGGGGGAGTTGGAATTGCTCTTCCATCTTAGGATGAGTTTGAGTCAATATTTATGGGCCAGTTATTTCCTAGAGAGAATAGGCAAGAGAGGGTTCGTGATTTCTGAGTTTGGAGTTGATCTCCATGTTATTGAGGTATGCTCTGAAGATGATTGTTGATATGCATACCAAGATGGATATGTTTGTGTCTAGTCTTACTCCTTATTTAATTCAGGGATGGTGGATAGCAATGTTGAGTACTAATATGGATATTGGTAGACTGTTGGTGTATCTTGAGCAGATAGCAAAGAATAAGGCTAAGTTTAGAGAGTATCAGAAGATTAAGAGGGATAAGACTGGTTACTCTGTGCCCGATCAGACAAAGTTTAATGGATTCAAACAATAGTTGCTGCATCAGGGTTCTAGGGGATTATCCCATTTAGCATTTAGACCTCCAAAGAACCTATAAAACAAGTCAGTTCAGTATGTCTAGTAGGGTGTTACTTCTACTTATGGGAAGTGTGGAGGCAACCATTAGGTAAAGTGTAGAGTTGGGGAGAGTGCCTTTTTTTAGTGTGACCAGCCAGGTCACCATCGTCATGATTGTACATGAAAGAACTGTTATTCTTGTGGGATGTTAGGGAACAAACAGAGATATTATCCCACCATTTGTCAAAATGGTGCCAGACTAGATACTACTACCCCAGCAGCAGCTCCAATAGTATGTTAGCCTCAAAAGGGTGCTACTACTTCTATCGGTGGAGGCCAATGCCAAAATTGTCTATATTTTTTGGGTTCTCGTTAAGATCAAGAGTTTTCAGCTGATGTGGTGACAGGTTTGTTGAGAGTTTATGAGGTGAACGTTTATGCATTATTGGACCCTATAGCTACTATTTCATTTGTATCCTTGTATATTTCTAGACTTTTGGTGTAGATCTTGATATTTTATCTGAGTTTTTTATTGTTTCTACACCTGTTGGTAATCATGTCTTAACTAAGAGAGTTAATGTTATTGTCCTATTTTTGTTCTGGGATGATCATTCAGAATGATTTCATGAGTTGGATATGGTATACTTTGATATTATTCTGGACATGGATTGGATCTACTCATGTCATGATATCATTGGCTGTATATCTAGAGTTGTTAGTTTCTAGTTTCCTAATAAAGTTATCCTTGAGTGGGAGGGTAGTAGAGTTGTTCCTAAGGTCGATTTATTTCCTATATAAAGGGTAGAGAGATTATTTATAAGGGGTGTATTTATCATTTGGTTTAAGTTTAGGACTTTGATTCTGAGACTATTGATACCCCGTTTGTTCTTGTAGTCCGAGAGTTACTTGATATCTTTCCTAAGGATTTACCTAAAGTTTCTCTTAATATCGAAATATACTTTAGTATAGATATATTTCCAGGAACTTAGCCTATTTCAATTATTCCATGTAGTATGGCACCAACTGAGACTAAAGAGTTGAAAGACCAATTATCTGATCATTTAGACAAGGGGTTTATCCTCGTTACTGTGTCTCTTGGGGTGCTTCTGTCATACTTGTGCATAATAAAGATGGTTATCTTTGTATGTACATTGACCACCATCATCTGAACAAATTACCAGTCAAGAATAAGTATCTCATTCCAAGGATTAATTACTTGTTTGATCAACTGCAAGATGCTAGCCACTTTTCTAAGATCGATCTTTGTTCTAGCTATTACCAATTTAAGGTCAGACAGTCAGATATTCCTAAAACATATTTTCATACATGTTATGGGCATTTTGATTTTGTAATCATGTCTTTTCATTTTACTAATGCTCCTTTAGCTTTCATGGACCTCATGAATAGGGTTTTCAAGCCATACTTGGACGTGTTTATGATAGTCTTCATTCATGATATTCTATTTTACTCAAGAAGTGATGACGAGCATGAAAAACATATTAGTGTTTTTCTTTAGATACTTGAGAGCGTCATCTTTATGCTAAGTTTTTTAAGTGTGAGTTTTGTCTTCAGTTAGTTGCCTTCCTTGGTCATATTATTTCTAACTAGGGTATTCGAGTAGATTCCCAAAAGAATAATTTTGTTTTAAAATTGGTCGAGAGCTACCTCTCCATCAGATATCCATTATTTTCTGGGTCTATATGGGTACTACCGTATATTTATATAGGGATAATCTTCTATATCTACTCCTTTGATTTGTTTGACTTAGAAGAGGGTGAAGTTTTAGTGGTTCGATGCTTGTGAGAAGAGTTTTCAAGAGTTGAAGGCTAGGTTGACATTTGCACCAATGTTAACTTTACCTAATGGTTTTGATGGGTTTATTGTGTATTTTGATTGTTCGAGAGTTTTTTCGGGTTGTGTTTTGATACATAATGGTAAGTTTTTGTCATACATTTCTAGAAAGATATGAGAAAAATAGCCCTACCCATGATCTTGAGTTAGCAGCTGTGGTCTGGTCTTTGAACTTGTGAAGAACTACTTGTATGGGGTCCATGTAGATGTCGTCACAAGTCATAAGAGTTTGCAATATGTGTTTGATCAAAATGATTTGAATCTTCATCAGAAGAGATGGCTTGAGTTGTTAAAGGATTATGATATGATTGTGATGTATCATCCATAAAAGGATAATATAGAGGTTGATGCCTTTATCAAGTTGTCTTTGGGGAGTTTAACACATGTTGAGGGGGATAAAAGAGAGTTATCTAAAGAGGTTCATAGGTTTGCGAACCTTGGTGTGAGATTGGTTGGTGAGGAGGTTGTATGCTTGTTTATAATGCTTCTGAGTCATCTTTTATTGTTTGGGTGAAGGAGAAGCAAGATAGTGAGCCATTCTAGTTAAGCTGAAAGATGAAGTTCATAAGAATAAAGTGGAGGTTTTCTCCAAATAGGGAGATAAAGCTCATCGTTATCAAGATCTCCTGTGTATGCCAACAGTTGATGGTATGAGAGAGAGGAGTATGTTAGACACTCAAATTTCCTGGTATTCTATCCATCCTGGAGCTACGAAGATATATTGAGATCTGAGAGAGGTGCATTGGCGGTAAGGTATGAAGTAGGACATAGTTGAGTTTATGGCTAAGTGTCCTAACTGTCAGCAAGTAAAGGTAGAGCACTAGACATCAACAAGTGAGATGCAACAGTTTCAGATTCAAACATAGAAGTGGGAGGTGATTAATGTAGTTTTTTCACCAGTTTACCATTATCCTAGATATATGATTCTATATGGGTTATAGTAGATCGAATGACTAACTCTGCTCACTTCCTACTTGTTCACACCGGTTATTCAGTGGAACAATATGTTAGAATCTACTTTAGCGAGATTTTCATATGCATGGTGTCCCCCAAACATACTTATCATATTTATTTATCCTGTCTCTATTTTAAATTAATTACATAATATATCACTAGTTTCAAGCGATACGTATTTAACCATGCGATGTATTTGATACTGAACCATGTGTCCAAACACCTTAACCATGTATTCGAATGACTTAACATGTATCCTTATGTATCCTAGAGGGTTACTTGTCTACAATATATTCTATGCCTAAACATGTATCTTAAAGACTTAACATGTATATGTGTCATTTCCTATAATCGATTGTGATAGCACCTATCCTTCCCACTGGGGTAGGTTATCAAAACTCAAAATGAAAGAGCAAAAAAATAAATGCATAAGTAAGTAACATAAAAGGACTATTTAAGAGATAAATCCATAATATTATCCTAAAATCTAGTTTCCATTGTATAAAGACTTTAATTAAGATTAATTACAAAATATTATTAGCCTCAAGGATGTCCTGAATAAGTAAAGACACAACCAACTAGCGGATAAAAGAAATCCTTGGCACTGTAGAGGAGACAGGCAAATACCTTGTATAATATCAAGTGCTCCTGGTCTGAAAAGGAGAGGAATCATGATATCTTGAGCACGGTGTCTGCACGAAAATGCAGAAAAGCAAGGATTGAGTACAAAACAACGGTACTCAATAACATCATCGGTTGGTCTAAGTATAAAGTGATGGCGAAAACACCTATCATCCAATTAACCTCGAAACACTACAACATGCACATAGTTTATATATAGCAGCCCAACCAATAATACAGGTCTAAATCATACAAAAATCAACACAAGTAACAAATATTCTCAAAATCCCATATAAGCAGTAAATAATAACAAATTTTAACAAGTACCAGCATAAAACTAAGTGTTGATTGTCTCAAATCATCAACAAGTATCTGAAATTTCAATAATCAAGTAATCACTGATTTCTGAATATAAATCGAACTTACGATCAAATCAAGTCACAAATCAATGTAAATTCAATACAATGCATAAATAATCGTGCTACATGTCTTCCCCAATGTACACCGCCCCTATTAATATATGTCACATTAAGAACCTATGGGCATATGGTTTATGTACTTGTCCACAACCATTTCCCTTTGGACCATATTATCCAAAACCATTTCCCTTTAGTTTTATGATAACACAAGCCATAAACATTTTCCTTCGGCTTTTATCAGATCATTAGTCTCACGAGCCATAAATAAAGTGACATGTTTAATTATTATTAAGAAAATCACATTAGTGAAAACAAGGAAACATGGGACACAAATCAATACACAATACAACTCATCCCATCACATGTATTAAAAAAATCAATTATTCAATTTGTATCAATTTAGCCCAACGGGAAACATTTCAACTCCTAGAGGAACCAACACGCCATAACGGGAAACATTTACTCAATTTCAAGTATTATCCACAAAATATCTCAATTATCAAAGACGAATCCATTTTCAAATAATTATACATCATCAATGCATTTCAACCTAGCTTAATATATAAGTTACAAATAACGAGTCACGAAATCATATTATCAAGTAATTCGTTATTCTTAACCAAATGGTTGACCTTAGCACCCAGGTGGCTCTCATCATATAACCCACAGGGAAACCCCCATTATATACATTACTCCCAAACACAAACAAATTAACAATCAATACTAGCATTAACACTTTATACACAAACCAAGGAACCTCAACTTGCCTTGGATCAAAGAATAAATCACTCATGAGCCTTACCCTTCCGTAGAGCCTCCAAACGAGCACAATCTAGTCGCCAACACAAATAATACAAGAAAAATACATCAATATCCACAAATCAAATATTCAAAGCTATATTAAAAAAGTGACCCCAGGCCCATAAGATTAAAACAAAATTTTTATTGAGATAACATGTTAATCAATACTTGAGAAATCTAATTATTAAGTTTCATTGAATACCTAATCCATTTTTTGGTTCAAATCATTTTTATGATTTTGATTTCATATTTTAAACCAACATTTTTTGATTCAAAATCATTAATTTCTAGCTAGAAATCATGTTAAAGTGATTGGGAATTCATGAAATAAGGTTTTGAATCATTACCTAGTTGTTGAGTTTTAAATTCTTCCTTCTTGTTCTTGTAAAATTGAATAAAATATGAGCATACTTTGAAAAACAATGAAATAATTTTATTTTATGAACATCACTATCCAAGTACACAACGCATCGTGCTTGCGGCAGTGTAAAAAATTTTCCTAGCTCGATTTCGGTGTAGTTCATGCAATCGCGACCCCTAGCATAATTTTAACCATCGCAAATGCAGCATCCAACCTGCGAACACGACTCTAATAAAACCCTAGCCTTGTAATTGTAACCCTCCTCTGCAATCGCGAGGGAAGGCTGGTGATAACACTAATTGCTATTTTGACAACAATTCACAAGGCAAATATATGTTTGAAATGGACCTCATTTTTTGTTTGAAATTCCGTGCAGACAAAATATGTTTGCAAATATACTAGTATTGACATTTTAGACACAATAGAACCATCAAATCATGAATTCGAGGTCTTCTTAATCTGATATAAATTAAGGGTCTATTTTTAACTAAAATCACTAAAAAAGACCAAAATACCTCTAGGACCTACGAAAAAATATAAAAGACCTCATTCTAGATGAAAAAACCACCTCTTGAATACACCTAAATGATTGAATTTCAAATACGGGCACTCTAACTCCAAATGTTAATCCAAGTCAATCATTCCTCTTAAAACTCCCCTTTATCCCGCGAAATCACTCAAAATTACCATGAATGGGCCAAAATAAAAAATAAAGGTCTTCCTAGAACAAAATCGATATTCTAAAGCGTATGGAAATGATAGATTTTTTATCCGAGGTCACGAACTCCAAGTGTCCCTTAGAGATCCACTTTTCAGAATTTAAAGCTTAGAACTGAGATTGTCTCTAAAA
>JBDJHY010169698.1:0-12364 GCA_039654485.1 Withania somnifera
TATCTCAAATTGCCTCTTTTAGAGCCTAAAACTAAGTACTCATTGACCAAAGTCAACTTTTCTTCAAGACGAGCTCGGATTTAAATTACGACAGTTCCATTAGCTACAAACTACCAAACAAAGTCAATATTGTCCTTAAGTTTGTGTTTTGGAGTTTTTGTTTGCAAGTTACGCTAAATTGTGGATTCTAGTTAAGTTTAAAGCCCAAAGTGGAGTTGGGCTGGTATTTTGGTGTTTGGAGTGTTGGATCAGAATTCTGATGCTTCCATAAGCTCTGGAATGGTGAATTTAGGCTAGATTGACCCTGGGTACACTTCCCAAGGTGTTTGAGCTTGATTTGAGTTGTTTTGTGAAAAGTTGGAAATTTCCTAGTCTTGGTAAAGCTTTGTAGTGGGGTCCTTTCTCTAAAAAGATCTCCGATGCCAATTTTGTTGATTCTGTTGAGTTCGAATTACGTTTTCCACTCAAAAAACATATAAGGTTCTTCAAATTTGGACTCCTTTTCAATATGGGAACCCCAGTTGGAATATCTGTAGCAGAAGAGTGCAACTGATCTTGGCCTCGGCGTCGACCTCGGCCAGCCTAGCTTAGCTGGCTCACTCAGCTCGGTGGCTAAGCTCACCTTGTCATGAAATCATCCCGGCATGAGCTCATCTCTATAGGAAAACTCGTCAGCTCACCTCTCCTCACCTCTCCTCACTTCGTCGAACCTAGCCCGGCCTAAGACCCTGTTACCTTAGATTTGGGGCTGACTCCAGACTTATTTTTTTCTTTCAAAAATTCCAGAAGGGGCCCAGGGACTTTCTTGTGCCTTGACCCATCTAATAGGAGAATAGTATATAGGGTGCAGAACGCCCCCAACTCCTTATTTCAGCAATAATACTCCATCCCAATCAGTTTTTAGAGTGGAAACTTCCTCCCAAAATAGAATTTCAAGGACGATAAAAACCCGAAATCATTATTCTTCGATTCTTCCACGTTTTTGGGTAGGTTTTCTTCCCTTTCTACCCATGAATTTCTTAGTTTCCCCCATTAATGGCTCCACGCTTTGAAAGTGATAAAATCACATCCATATAAATATATATTTTCATGAAATTCTTCATTAGCTGAGTATACATTGTTTCTAGTATCAATTATGCGCCGAAATTCCAACGGTAAATTCGTATAAAGTGAATCTTTGACCCCCGTTAAAGTGATTTTTTCCGGGTTGTTTTGAAGCGCTTCTTGAACTCGAACTACACTCAAATTTGGAGCAGAGGTTCCTAGTAATGTTGGGAATCGATTAGTGAAACTTATTTTTAGTTTCGGCAAGCGGGCCCCATAGGCCTGTTTTAGGCCCATTTTAGGCCAGTTTAGGGCCCGATTTTTGATCTAGTCCAAAATTTAATATAAATTACACGATTAGACTAGTATTAACATATAGAATTCATTAGCACAAGTTTCAGATCGTTCAAAGACCGTTTGAAATCATTTGGAGTAAAATTTGTTATTTTTGCAATGCTTTATCGTCAGACGACAGGTAGGCTCCGTGGGGCTATCTCTAGGTTTATATCTTTAATAATAGTACTAAATAGAATCCTTGGGTTGGGTAGCTAGGTTTTATAGCACCCCCGTACCTTTCTTTATTCCGTTCTATGTTGATAATTATACGGTGGTACTCGAGTGAATGGGGCCAAGGTTTAATATTTAATTATAGATACCTGTGTGGGGCATAGAATGTAGATAATTACTAATCATATTTGATATATATTTGTTACTGATATGTTGTGCATTTATGACACGGAGAGGCCGAGCCTAAGGCTCCGATGAGAGTGCATTGGGGTTGGGGTAGTATCACCTTCTGAATATGAGCCTTGAGGGCTAGAAGATAAATTGATGAAAAGGGTCCATAGTAAATGATTTGATGATAGAATTTCATTGCAGTAAAAAGATCTAAATGAGAACACAATAACAATAATATAAGTAATTATCTTTTATTGGTTTAGTCTCGATGGGGTATCGAGCACCCGGTAATACTGCTTTTACTTGTTTAGTCCAGGCTTCACCTCCTGGCAGCGGGACTTACCTATTTATATATATGTACATCTATTTCACTACTAAATGCTAAGAATTGAGACCGATTCCATTCGGCAGTGAGTACAGCTTTTGACACACATGGTGCTAGCGGTTGTGGAGACATGATAATAATTGGATGACCATAGGTGATACTACCACACATAGAGACTTCGGCGTGGGATGCCTTAATTTTTCGAGTACTGCTATCACTGATATGATACGATTGATATGAGGCACTAGATGCCAGTGGATAATACAATTACGGGGCACTTGGTGCCAATTGAGATTCATTTTGGTTTTGGAAGTGGGATGTGAGGTTCTGATGACGATCATGTGGTTGTTACCTTTCTGTACTTGTTTTATTCAGTGTGCTCATAGGTAGGATGGGGGGCCTATGAGTGAGCATGTTTTTGTGTACGCTACATTTCTTATGTGGGACTTTTCAACATTTAATTATCTTACTTTATCATTCTTATTACTGATTATCTTCTCTTAATGGTCACTTGTTGCTTCGTGTTATGTGGGATTAGTGCTATATACTTTTATTCGTTCTATTATCTTTTTATTTGAGGTTACCGGTATACCCACCATGTTCTACTCCTGTCTTCCTTGGTTCCCTTTATTATTGTCATATTTCACATATACAGTTGCAAGGATGACAGGTACGTTCTCTTCTATTACCTATGATTCTGTTATGTGATTGGCTAGCTTTATCAGTCTGTGTGACGCTCGTTTCGTACTTGAGTTGCTAGTTTTTTATATTTTACTATTTGCTTCTATGACCCTTTTTCCTTATACTCTATTATTTACTGCACTTATCATTGTTATATGCTCAGTGGGCCCTTGAAGCCTACTGAGTACGGGTTGCTTCGGTGACTTGTACTCATACTACACTTGCACTTGTGCAGATCCGAGTACAGTTTTCCATTCGTGATACACAGATCGTTGTTCATTCAGATTCTATTCTTATCGGAGATTCAGGGTGAGCTTGACATCTAGCTTGTTCCTGCTTCTCTTCAGACTTATGTTTCATTGATCTCCATTGTATTTCGGAGACATCTTCATACTATATTTTCTTCAGTTTTTATGATTATGTACTTAGTGGTTCATTTGACACTGATATCGGATTTTGGGTGGTTATTTTAGTCTTAATTAATTTTGCAAAACTATTATTTTATTATGACTTTTGATATTTTTCTGCATTAATGTAGTAGTCCTCCACTTCCACTTCGACTTCGGACTACGGGGTTTGATTCTTCTACTGGAGGTATAGTAGGTGCCATCATGATCCGTGAAATCGGGTCATGACACTAAACCTATTCTATTTGGTTAGATCCGACATGGACAATACGAGGATGTATCCTAGGTTCATATTTAAGAATTGGTTCTGAGGCGTGACTTCATCAGTGCTTCTTTTGACGCTGACGGTGTATTAAGGATGGGCAGCCGTATTTTTTTTTCTAGGGTGGATGATTTGATTCAAACTATTCTCCGCCTATTATACCATATATTTCGTACAAACATTCATAGAGAATATGTGCAGAGATTTGAGACAACACTATTGGTGATGTCATCTAAGATCTAATGCTTCCACGTTTGTTTTACGAAGCTTAAAGTACCAACACGTGATGTTCGAGAATTGTTGACCAGTTGGTATGTTACAATGACTCCCTATTCTTAAGTGAAATGGTAGATGATCACTATGGATTTCATTTTTGTACTTCCTTGTACAAAGGTAATAACTGTATTTTGGTCATCATAGATCAATTGACCAAATCCACGTATTTTTTATCGACTTCATCATCTTAGAGTACCGAGAGACTTGTTGTCTTGTATTTTAAGGGATTCTTCTTTTTCATAGGGTGCTAAAATCCATTATTTCATATAGTGGTCTGCAGTTTACTCCATTTTCTGGAGGACTATATAGAGTGAGATAGGTACATGAGTAGCTCTGAGTACTACTTTTCATCCACATACTGATGGTTAGTCTGAGTGGACCATTAAGGTACTCCAGGATATTCTTTGGCCTTATGTATTTGATTTCGGTGGTACTTAGGACTAGATTTTTTTCTCTGAAAGAGTTCTCATATAATAACAACTACCATTCCAGTATTCAGATGACACCATTCGAGGCATTGTATGATTGTCTTTGTAAATCACCAATTGGTTGGTATAGTAGTGTCGAGATTCTTCCACAGACTTTAGACTTGGTTAAAGAATCTATAAACAGATTCAAGGTTATTCATTATAGATGAAAGACAACACAGGCTAGGAAGAAGAGTAAGGTAGACTGTAGACTTTGGCCTATCGAGTTTAGTGTGGGAGATATGGTATTCTTATGGGTTTCACCCATGAAAGGCTTCATGAGGTTTGGTACGAGGGGAAAGATCAGCCATAAATTTGTTGACCTATATAAGAGTACTGAGAGAATTGGCGATATTCCCTACATAATGTCCCTCCCTCCAGAGCTACTAGTGGTTAACCTAGTCTTCAATGTCTCCATGCTTAATCATTATGTGTCAGATCCCTCCATTACTTCATTTTGAGTCAGTTCAGCTTGACATCGATTGAACTATGTCGATCATCCTAAATTTATTTTTGATGGAGATATGAGATGTCTTATGACCAAATATATTCTAGTTGTGAGAGTTCAATGGGTCGTCGTTAAGTTGAGGAGGCTACCTAGGAGGTAGAGAGGGATAAGTGAGCCCAATATTATTATTTTTGATTCTTTAGGTACTCCCTTCTTTATTAACTTTTGTGGATGAAATTTTCTTTATTCGGGGATTTTATAATGACCCTCGAGGTCATTTTTGTAATTACATGATTCTTTTTTATTTAGAGAGTTCTTGTAACTTCCAAGATTTATTTGTGACTTACCGGGATTGGTAGGTTGATTACCTGGCAGTTTTATATTTAAGTTGCTTTAAATTATTGTTAATTTGGACCTCCCTCATCTTAAAAGACCTCAGATTTCCTTTTCATTAGTTGCATTGAGTCCAGAATGTCAATTAGATAAATCTTTCATACTTAGAGTGTCAAAATTAGACTTTGTTTTCATTTCAAGCCTCAATTATTAAAAATGAGGCTGGTTGGATTGGGAAGCGTCATGATTGTGGGGGCTAAGGGGTGCGATCACAATGGGTAAGACGTCCAAGGGGTCACAGTCATGTGGCCTGCTCTGCAATCATGGGACTGCCTAGAAGGTCTACATAAAGCTTTCTTCTTCTTTTTAGAAAACAATTTACTCATTTCTGTTGTTTTCCTTCAATTTCAGATCTATAATCAACTTAATTATGAGATCTTTTGGTGTTTTTAACATGTGGAATAATAACCTGGTGGTTCTACTAACATTTCTACAGGGTAATCTTTCATTCTTCTTTGGTTATAAAGTTTTTTATATTGTATAAGCTTTCCAGGCTTGTTTGTTCATTTTCTAACATTATCTTGAGCTTAATTTTGTTCCATATGTTCTATGAGTTATGCTTTATGTTTCTATAAATATTCTATTTTTCCAAGCTATGAGGGTTTACGAACCCATTTTTTATTTGTATTTTACCCTGCTATTTCTATAGAAATATAAGTCTTGTTTTACTCATCTTGACGTGCGAGTTATATTTTTATTAGCTTTGTGCAATTTTGAACCTCATCTGTGATTCTCATATTCTGAGCTTGCTTTTCGAGCTTACCAAAAGAATCTAGGTAATCTACAACTTACTTATTTCACATTTGGTATTTGGTATTGTATATTCTTCATATATTTTTGGCTCTGGGAAGGGTTACTAATTTGGAGCCCTATTACAGTTGTACCTTTGCCAATGGCATAATATGCTAGCCTTTCATTTGTTATATACCCCTAGGAATACGAGGCCTTACTTGTTTGTTTCACGCCTTCTATAGATCATAGTTGAGGTTGGGGAGGAGAGTATGTTAATGGTTAGAGCTTAGTAGCTATACCGCGAACTTAGCTGGTGTCTTTAGAGCCAATCTACACTGTTATTTTGTTGTGTCTAATAAGTATCCATATTTATTGGGAAAGTAACAGAAGATGGGGTATTTTTCACATTTAAAGATTGTGAAACCACTTTATTTCATTGATAATACCACCAGAGGAGGTTGTTATCTCTTATTACATGAGTATCCACGACTGATGTGCAGTATGAAGCTATTTTCTTACCATATCATGATACTTCCCAAATATGCCTATATGGCAACAATTGGTTTTCTATTGGGATGGGGCATATATTCTGACCATTGGTTTTTGCATTTATGTCTAATGACTAGGACCTTATTGGCTTTTCACGAGGTCCATGCATGAGGGTTCGAGTCCGTTCATGGGCCCTACTGACCTAGGTCGTTGTTCTTGAGGAATAAGGAGTAACTTGATAGAGGGGTATAAAATGGATTAGTGATATACGGTTTGAGTCCTCTGTAGGTCCGACCTCACGTGCCTTTTCACTGGAGTAGGAGCATGTAGGGTTACTATTGGGTCACACTGCACCCTTTTGCACTGTATTTCTTCATGCTTGCATGTACTCTTATAGAGGGATTTTCATTGGGTTTTTTGTATGCATAGTAGTACCTTCCTGTAGTATGGTACGACCGTAGGTCTTGTTGCAAGCTTGGCATTCTTTGTTTTCTTTTGAGGATGCTGACTACTTTTTGTACCTTATTTGCTAATAGATTAGCTATCACTGTCTTATAGTCCACTTTATTGGTTTTTATTTTGACAGTTACGTTGGAGCTTTAGGTACGTATCACGTTGGTCATGATTTTCTTGTGATGCAATTCAGGTTTGTTATACCCTAATAGTTGGTCTTCTTTCATACTTGTTAGTTGATATTAGGACTATTCCTTTTTTATTTTTTAATTGATTGTACTTTACCTTGCTTAGGTTTCGTTTTTCCTGATAGGCATATGATGCCTATTGGTACCCATTGTTTTGGTACTCACGTTACACTTCTACGTCTCTTTGCAGTACTGGTTCTAGCACGAGTCATCATGGTAAGCGAGATCATGCAAAATAGACCAGCACTATTTTGAGACAGGGTGAGCAGTTAGAATTTTTGCTGACCAGTTATGCTTCTGCATAGAGATATCCTAAGTTTGGTGTAGGGTTTCTACCTTATAGTTTTTCCCTATTATGGGTTGTATTTTTGTACTTTTATGTGTATAGATGTACAACCATGATACTAGGTTTTGGGGAGTTACTTTATACTATGTATTTCTGTTTCTTCTTCTTCTTCTCTCTTCTCTTTTCTTTTTGGTACTCGTACTGACCCAACGCTCAATGATCTGGGATAGTTTTATTCTTGTCTATAGATGGGATGCATACTCCATCACAACTCGATCTTTCAAGTCGTGACACTATATTACTGATCTTGTTGATTTTATACTTGTGACATAGTTTAGTCAGATATTCTTGATTTTTTTGGGCTTTGTCTTTGTTGTTGGATGTTTTTCATTGCCCTTTTCAAGCCTATCATCATGGATTTGTGTACTTTTATTCCCCTTCCATCTTTGTTATTATATTTTATACAACTTGATTTTTGTCGTGATATTTGTAAAAATTAATTGTGAAATGAAATTGATTTTGGAAATCATACGTGATGGTTTGAGTTTGTGTTGAAATGAAAAACATGGCACAATTTATTTTTAACTCGCCTTTGTAAATATTATCAATTAACCCTGAGGAATTTCTTAATGTCGGGGTAACTTTCCCAAAGAGATTTTTTTTTATTTTGGTATTTTGTTTGTCAAATTAAGTGCATTTTTCCTATGATAAATTGAGTGGAGAATTTCTTAAGGGAAAATATTATGTCTTAGATTAGTTGTTGATTTTCTTTTAGTCACTTCTAGTTAAATTGGCATAACAAAAGAATTTTGAAAAATTAGCGTATAAAGAGTTTTTATGATAGTGGAATTACCAATCGAGATAGCTCGTGTAATGATCTTTAAAGTCATCACTAGGATCTTGGTTCATAATATAACTAGTCTTAATCTAGAGTTGCTTCTCAAGTTCATTAGTCTTAATTGAATTCAAGACTTACTCTTTAATTGAGACATTATGAGGCCATTTGTGGTGAGGTCTTAGTTTGCTCTTTGTTTATGTTGCAGTGTAGAACATGACTGAAATGTTATTCAAAGAAAAATATTAAATTACACAGGGTTTGAAATATGATGCTAGTCTTTCCTTGGTTTGCCTAAGTGCTTAAAGTCCCAAATTGTTGCATATTCTTTCCTAGTCAACCCATGTCTGAGTTTTTGGCCTTTTTCATGGAAACAACAATATAAACCTTTTTACTTTGTTTAATCTGATCTTTTGTTACCCTACCTCCTACAACACTACAAATTACAAATGTAGGCTCCAAAATTTAGGGGTGTTCGGTTTCAAAGGTGTAAAAATATGCTAATTACCTAAATTTGGGGTTGCATATGACAAGTTGTGATGTTGGAATGTTTGAAAAAGGATTAGAGGGAAAAAGAGAAGAAACATAAAAACAATAAATAAATATGCACTGCATTATTTTTTGATTAACTTGAAAAATAACAAAAAATAATTGTAGTGAAAGAATAAATAAAGGAGGGAAAATAAAAAGAGTGACATGATATTTGAAAATTCAAGAAAGGATTGAAATTTGAATGAGATGTAATTTTTATTTCAAAAATATAACACTTTTGCAAGGTGTTGAATCACCTACATCCTTACTTATTCCCTTCCTCAACCTCACCTACATTATCACCTTCAAGTCCTATTTGATTTCAAACTTTGTGTGTCTACATTAGTGAAAAACTACATAAAAGACAAGCATGTGGTTCTACTTGTGTGCATTTGAATCATTGTTAAAAAAAGTAAATTCTTTCTATCTTGACATCCCATGTGTTTAGTATATTATTTAAGTGTGGTATGCTCTCTTTTATGTGAGGGCACTCAAAACTTGATAAGAATAGAGAGTTTTTTTTAATTAGGAGGAATGAGAAAGACAAGTTGTGCAGCAAAAATGAGAAAAGTGTTGAAAGTTTAGTGTCAAGACTCGAGGAGGTAATTAGTTTTGCTTTTCTTATGGTTTCTATCCAGTTGAATTGAAAAAGAATTTTTTGAAAAATCAAGTCTAATGACCATGCTACATGAGTTTGTCGATGTCATAAATTTAAATCATTGCATGTTTATGATTTGGTAGTTATATTTGGGGATCCGATAAGTTGGCATTTTACTAACTTATTGGTTCCTCAAGAGATAATTATTACTTTAATATGCATGATTTTGAGTGATTTTTATGTTATCATCTTCACTTTTGTAGGCATTCAAGAAATGAAGTGATAACAATTAAAATCAATCCAAAAAGGGTAAAAAAAAAGATGGAACTCAACTCCAAAGAGATTAGATATGGAAGCACGACGAATTGTACAACAATGAAGCTTTGCGAATAGCAAAAGATAATATGCGGATGCAGAAGATAAAATTCAGAGAGTAAGAATTATTCTAAAATTCAGTCGAAGCCAACATATGTTTGGGCATATGCAAGACCCATATTGATATTTTCAGCCACATCTGCCTCAATAAACTTGAACCAAAACTTGAAACTCAGCTTGAGTTCTATTGCCATCTATCTAGACAACATATCCCATTTGGTGATGGATCTGTTGCCTGTAGAATTTATGTTGGGAGCATTATTGTCAAAGTTTGTTAGGTCACTTTTTGAAATAATAAATATACTTTTCTATGGTTTTTTACTTATCATTTAACAACCTTTGTAAATTTCTTCTGTAGAAAACTCCCAGAATTCGTTACTTGGATATTTTCCCACCATTAAATTGAACTTTTGAGCTTTTAAATCAAAATTTTCTGATTTAAATCTCTATTAATGGATGATATTGGAGTTGATTAATTTTCTATAGTTTCTTCTTCCTTAACTACGAGCAGATAAAATCCCTACCTAGGGGTGTGGGATAATGGGACTGAATTTGTCTTTGGGGTACTTATGATTCACTTCTATAATTGATTAAACTTGTTGTCATGTTTAATTTCAAAAACTCCAAATTGGCCCTCAGAATTCACTCAAAACCCCGTGAGTAAAGATCGTATATTCTAGTAGACTAAAAATGATATTTTAGAAATATTAGAATAATCAAAACACCTATATAAGGTCATGGCCTAATATTGATTGAGGTCACTTTGTAAGTTCTTGACACAACCCGAGTCTACTCTCAAGATGTGGCTGCACTTGGAACTACAAGTGGTCTGAGAAAACCACTTGTCCTAGAATGAAAGACAATACATATATTAAATATAATAAAACATAAGGAATAAAAATAATGGGCAACTCATATAACATAAATAAATGAGACTCTTTACAACTTCGAGATATTTTTTTCTAAAAACTGACTACAACTATCTTACTCATTGTCTATGAAACTTTTACTAATAATAGTATAAGCCTCAAACTAACTCTAAACAACTGAAAACTGGATAACTAGAATAAACTGAAACATTTGAATCAGTGAAGTACTCCTTAGAGGATGAGCACTCACCAATAGCTGATTAGAAACTGCTTATGCTCACTTGCCATGAAACTAATAGTGCACACCTAAATCTACATTATAAGATAATATAGCAAGAAAACTATGTGACAAGTACTTTCAATATATTGAGTATGTGAAATATGCATATAACTTTAAAAAACACAACTGAGCATTTAGTAATAAAAAATAATGAAATATTAGGATACAAAAGTTTTAAGATTGTGTAAAATAAAACTGAGAGTTCACTAGACTGACAAAAAAGGTATAAAACATGTAAAGACTGAGATATTATGACTCATAATTTCATGAGAATAAAACTGGTAAACGGTAGTATATAATGAATCAGAAAATAGTCATTTTTTAGTTTTAAAAAAGTGAGTTATGTAAACTATCAAAGTACTATTAAAATGATAATGATGAAAATTGTGGGATATTCTTTTAATCAACATAAATTACGTAAGCAACTATGACCTACACTAAGAAGGGATTGTAATGACGCATTTGGTCATTTACTTGCATTTAAGTTTCTTTAGTATTTAGAGCTATCTGTTAGCTTCCCCAAGTCATTCAAGACTTGATGGGACCATTAGTTTTGTCCCAAACAGTTTGGTAGCCTGTTATCTATATTTTCCTATTCTTAAGGCTTAATGCTGAAATGGTGAAACTTGAGAGTGAATTCTTAGTAAACATACTGGGAACCAGATTGCAAAAGTTCCTTTAGTTTCGAAACACTGAATTTGTCTTAGTTGGACCTTTAGTTGGTGTTCCAGGGTTCTTTTTTTGAGTTTGAGCTATTTTGTGGAAATTTAGTTCAGCCAATATTCATTTTGGATCCTGGGTGGGATTTTGTTTATCATAGCGCCGGATCATAATTTTGATGCTTCCATAAGCTCTTTAATGGTGATTTTGATCTAGTTGTGTCATTAGTTATTCTTCCGCAAGTGCTCGGGCTCTTTTTAAGTGTGTTTGTGGAAAGTTAAAAAATTACTCTTTTGGTTAATTTTGATTCGGGGGCTCTTTTTGCTCAAACGACCTTTGATGGTCATTTTATCCATTTCTTTGAGTATGGAATGTATTTTCATGTAAGATGTATGTTTTATTTGTTTATGGTGGATCTCTATTTAAATTTTGAGCCCCTGTTGGAAAAGTCAGTTGTAGCAGAAATTTCTCCAGATCTAGGTACTCAATGCAATCGCGGTAAATTATGTTTTCTTCCTTTACCATAATCACCCTATGAGTGTCGAGATCACATTTTTAGAGGTTTTAGAGGTTTATCATGATCTCAATCTAAGAACTATGAATGCGCTATTTTTTCACTTGGCTGTATGGAGCAATCGCGCTTGTCACCGTGATTGCACAAGATCCTGGTCAGTTAGAAAATTGCCAGACCTCAAAATTTCAGAAAATTTTCTCATTTCCATCTCCATCTCTCTTGCTTCTTCTTGCCAAAAATCACTCCTAAGCTTGATTATTGTTGGGAGGACTTCTTAGGATGGATTCTTAGTCTACTCTCTCGTTTTTAGGTAAGCTTCCTCTTCTTTCTTCTTCTTCCTTAGCTCCAATGGAGTCTTTGTTCCTTGGAAATGGTATTTAGCAAATTCCTTGTTTATTTTTCATAGAGGGACTGTTGGTAGAGTAAGTGTAATGACCCTCATGGTCATTTATGATAAATACGTGACGTTTTGCATCTCAGAGCATTTCAGCAGTTGCCCCAATTCATTTATGACTTGCTGGGACCGATAGTTCGGATCCCTGGCGACTCGGTTGAGAAATATCTCAAATTTCC
>JBDJHY010169708.1:0-12364 GCA_039654485.1 Withania somnifera
TTCATTTCACAAAGCATGCCAAAAAAAACTTATATTAAGCTTCTCATAAAGACCAAGTTCTTCATTACCATGAAAATAATGGAAAACAACACCAGGATCATATGGGAAGGCACAATATGAAATGGAATCAACAAAACCCCATTGGGCCGGTTATCTCTCCTATGCACATTGGAATCAAACTCACATACATAAGAATTATCATATGCAAATAGGTAATAAAGGAAGATGCTTTTTAAATCAACTTCAGTGTCGAGGGCCTTAAACGTAAGGTGACTATTGGTTTCAATAGAATCATAAAAATCATCAAGTTGAAGGACACCTACAGAACAAGAGTCAAGGGTAAAGTACATATCACCTTCTCTTCCCAAGGAAAGCACATTATAATTAAAGGTGACACTTAGAATAACTTCATCTGAGGTGTCCTCAATATGCATTTCATCAAGGTTTGGGACTCACAAGGAGGAGGGAGTAGCTACTAAAGAATAATTATCACCTTTCCTTTTGAAATGGTACTTCCTTACAAGTGTGCCCTCATCTTATAGGAAGACATTTCCAATATTGGGATGGATGCCTTAACACCATAGTGGGTTCTCATAAATATGGTAACTCTCAAGAATAGTTCCCATATCATTGTGTTACACCCCACTAGGCATTTCATAAGGAGTGGTAATATTGAAAAAAGAAATAATACTCAAAGAGGGAACTATCAATCAAAGAAGAAGACTTCATACATGTAAGTTCACTTTCAGAAAGACCAACATCATTATTTGACATATTATGAACAACGTTTTCATGATAAAGATAAGAAATAGGATCCTCAACACTTGACTCGCCCAAAGGGCCACTTCCACTCAAATTATCAACTTTATATACTTCATCACTAAGCCGTGGCTAGCTAGACACAAAAAAAATATCCTCAACTAGTGGACTACATTCTAAACCTATTTGATCAAAAGCATTACCACATGATAATATACTCTCAATCAAAGTACATATAGAAATACTAGATGGACACGAATTGGTCTCACAGAAAGAATCCCTCCAATCATCAATAGGATCAACTATTGTTTGACCATCATTAACAAGAATGGTATCATATAATAGAAATGGATCCCACAAAAAAGCACTATCAATCAAGGCACGTGTGTCAAAACTAGGTGGACTTCTATGGTTTTTTCTAGAAGATTCAACTTGTACATCTAAAGGATCAACTAGTGTTTCCACGATCTCAACTTGTAGATTGTCAATAAAAGGAAAAGACTCATCAAGCACACACCTAGTAAAGATACTACTCATACACACACTATGATCATATTTATTCACAATAGTAGAATTATTTGGAGAGTTATTGTACCTTTATGACGAATCTTCTTGGCATTGGTTTTTTTTCTTAGAGGACCTCTTTCTTTCAAGGGCATAATAGTTCTCCATACATTGATTCTTTTTATTCCTTTGTGAGCGAGGAATTCTTTTAGGCCCCTCTGTAGGAATTTATATCCCTTCTTCTACCTACCAAAGAGAAGAGGGAATACTAGGAAAAGTTCTAGCATCTATTTTAGTCTGTAACAAGGACTCCACTTTGACAAGTTCCACCAAAGGGTGTGTTTCTATGATTGGAATCACTACTTCGATCATGAATCATATGCAACTCCCATTATTAAGATAATACCTTATCCTTTGATTTCTCTTACTCTCCTCCCTCATAAAGGATTCTTAGAGTTCTTTTAATACATTTTAATGCTACTTCTTAGGGTGTCAATGGTGCAGGAGCATACTTTTACCCTGAAAATACAAATGAGTACTACTGGGAATTCCTATCATACCATGCATCCCTATAAGTAAACCAAGGTTTAACAAGAAACAGATCACAAGATCATGAAGGAATAAATATAATATCATACAACACTTCATCTTGACACTTTCCTATGCAAAAATTCAGGACCAATTGCTTGGTTATCTTCATTTTTTCATTCATCTTGATCAAGGTTTGGGATATTTTGTGTATGAATATTCAGTTGCTCAAACATTGTGCATATCACAACATTGACATTACTCCTACAATCAGTAACCAAGATACATATCCCTTTCTTCAATCTACACCTTTATGGAATGAGTTTACACTTTGATCAAGTTCCTCTTAAAGAAGATCCTCAATGACTATCCTTAATACAAGAGAACTGTTCACATCAAAATTTAATTTCTCATTTTCAATGTAATCCCCATATTTTGAAGTCTCCTTAGAATCCCTCTTTGGACAATCCTTTTCCTTATTCCCTTCATCAGGACATTTATAACATTGAATAAGAGAAGGAATGGGCAAATGAGGTGTAGAATTTTTACCTTTTTGAGATTTGTAATCCCCTTTAGTCTTGTAGCTAGCTTGAGAAGATTGACTACAATCTTGAATATGTATGGAAATATCTTTAATAGCATTCCAACCGCAGACGAATTCAACTCTACAAACCCTTTGGACACCCTGATACCATACCTTCCTCTATCACTCATATCCTATCTATATTATGTCCACCCATTAAATACTCTATGCCGTCATATCCATGCTTGTGGAAGTTATTTTTAGGGAATTGGTAGGGTACATGTCAAGATGCATATGATATATTTTTGAGGTTTGTGGTTTTGAACTTGATTTGTCTTAAAAAGATGATATTCTTGTGGTGGGTAAAATGGCTCTTGTGGAACTTGGGTTGGTAGGTAGTTCATTTGAAAGGTAGGGTTTTGGTAGGTTTGGGGTTGTTTTTTATTAGGAAAGGGTGATTTCCTCCTCACATCCACTCTATTTTTCTAGTTCCACCTTTTTATCCCCTCATTCATCCCAAAACCTTTCCTTCACAGGTTGGCAAATGGTATCCTTAGATCCTCTGACCTTCTCCTAGACTCCAGATGGGGTTTGTGATTTTTTTCTACCTACCCCACTATAGCCTTCCATTTAGAATAGGAAATATCACAAGACAAGTTAGGTACTTCATACTCACCACTTCTATGTCTATCACCACGTTCATCTGATGATCTATAGGACCTATGAGCAAGGGATTATACCTACACTATTCTCAAGGTCATGTAGTAAAGTGTTACAAACCCTTCTTCACTATCATAGTCTTCTCCATCTTCCTCTACTCCCTAGACATATTCATAAGAGTTATTGCCCCTCTACTTTACCTTTACCTTGGGGTAGTAAGCCTCACCATCATATTGGACATAAGACCATGGACTAACATATTCCCCATGTACTTTATCATCATAGAATTCGTACTCCTTGTATTACTCATCTTTATACCCATATGATCCTTCGTTTTGTGTAAACACCACTATTGCACTCGTGTGCATAAGAACCACCATACTACTCACAAGAGTCATGACCCATCTGATGAGTCTCTTCTTCGTACAATAATTTCATTGTCCTAATCAAGCTCATTGATGTTATCCTCATCGTAATCCTAAGCTATGGAATACATTTTCCTCATAATTTCCTTGAGAGTACCTATAAAATGAGCAAACAAGTTAGTAATAAAAGCTCCTAATACCACTCTTTGTGTGTGCTCTCAATTACCTCAATGGATCATCTCGAAATTGATCATCCACTAACTCCACTAAATTGATTAAAGGTTACCAAGTTCAAGGTAGAATGTATCTGTAGTGACATGAATATTGGGAAAACTAAAAGTTACAATCGGACTTGAGCAACAAAAAGTCAACGAAAATATAAAAATATAAAAGCTAGAAAGAATTAGCACGAAATAAAAATGGACTCAAAGAACTAGTATTATTTGGTATGGACATATACTAATTCAAACTAATTTATAAGACGTGATAAAGATAACAGCAAACCAAATTCCACAGTTGGTTTTCACTTACAACACTCAGAAAAAATTGATGAAAATTAGAGGTTGGAAGATGCCTCGTCCTAGCTTAGACGGATTGTCCTTAGTGCTTGGGTTGGGACCTCTCTTAAGAATCTAATATTCCATAATTTGGATGGCTTGGGTGGTGTCATGAGGGCAGCTCTTCCAACCTTTGATAGCTCGTGCAACCCTCAAGAAAGCTTGTCGTCTAAAGCACAACAATTTGCCTCCTTACTTCTCTTTGGACGATGGGCCTTGATATGGTGAGGGAAGATCGTTAGTAGACGGCTTATCAAAACCTTCCCAAGGATTTTCTTCAGCAAGATAATACACTGCCTCAACTTTCTCTTAGAGGATGGCTTGGTGTGCAGCTCATCCAAGCACAGACAGCTCTTCCAAACCAAGTTTGGTCCAAAAGAGTTTGGACTATTTTGTGGTGTGAAGGTTGTCTGAGGAAGGGCAAATCATCTTGAAGAATACTTGAACAATTTCAAAAACCCAGCTACCCTTAAGAGAACTTTGATTTGTCCAAACTTTCGACACGAGTTCCATTCTATACGAGGAACAAATTCCTCTACTTTTTACACACAAAACTCAAATGAATTTAAGACCCGATTTAAACCTACTTCAAAACATGAAAACCACGATGAACAATAAACCCAAAACTTGAATTCCTTTAAATCTCAGTCAAACTCCAAAAAATTTGAACCTCAAACTCCTCAAGATATGTTGCCCAACACTCTAGAAGCATAGAATTCAACACATAAACCACGATTAAATTTTCAAATTTAAAATTTAAGCATAGTCCCAAGATGAACATCCAAAATTTAAAACTCCACCAAATCACCACCAATATCCATCAAAATTAAACCCAAGCCCATTAAGATATGGAGAACAAACCCAAACACTTAGAAGACTTGATTTCAACTCAAACACCATAGAATTTAAACCCTAGAATTTCAAAACTTAAAAGTTTCAACTCATTCAATGGTGGAAATATAAAAAACCCAGATTTGACTCCAATTAAAAAATATGACTCAAAAACACTACACTTTTGTTTCCTAATTTTAAAAATAAAAAAATCAAAAAATAAAAAAAGAAATTATATTTGGAAATTTTGAGAATTTAATTTTTTTTGTATGATTTTCATTTTTACGATCCTAGGATTGTAATTTGATGGATCGAATTCAGATCCTAGGCTATGACACAAAATGATATGATCTTGGTTATAGGGTCACAATCAAACTTGAGGGATAAAGAAATATATAAAAATATATGTAGACTTTCACGATAATCTACGAGTTTATGGGTAACAAGTGACTCGATACCGTCACCTCCCAATTGAACCCACAAACCAAATCAAAACCCAATCAATTAATTAAAAAGAAAATAATCTGAATCCTCAAAAATGGGTAAACCTATCATTAATTAAAGTGAAAGAAATTACGACAAGAAATTAAGAGAATCCATCCTTAATCCACTCAACAATGACATTATGCTACAACTAAGCCTAATTGATAATCCAACCACTACTCCTAAGATAAACTAAACAAGCTTTAAAGATGTCACTTCATATTTCATTAAAAAATTTAAAAAATGGAAGATCTAGTAATTATAATATTCCTTATTTTTTATTATTACAATTGAGTCCAAAAGTGGCTCAACTTATCAAACTTGCCCTGTAAGTTTAGGGTTTCCTAGATTTTTCCCTCAAATCTTCAATTATCCTCCAAGATACCTTCGAAACTTGAGATTTTATACCTTTGCGCCCGATTATGTATTTTTAAGTCCCATTTGGTGCCTTCGTGATGTCCATGTCTTGGATCACTTCGATTAGACCTTGATTTATAGGTCTAGCATAATTAGTGCTTTCCATGCTAATATCTCAACCACCCCAAGAATATGGGTCCCCTACTTTCAAACCATCAATAAATTCCTCATGAGTCCATTTATTTTACTCAACTTTCCTAACCACAAAAGTGTGGCTACTGGAACACAAGAAATATACAACAAAATCATCCCATGGAATCTAATCCTTGACCAGAAACTTTGAATCCAAGAATTGAATTTCATCCACGTTAAGCACATTATGAACAAAAAAGGTAATTTTTGTGGAATCAATATTACTATGTGTATCTTTGAGTCCCATTTTGTGCCTTTATGATGTCCATGTCTTGAACTAGAGTTCGTTTGAGTGTAGTTTTTAAATTTCACCAAGTGTTCATAGTATTCTTGCAATTTTCATATTGTTCTTGGTGAAGAAAATGAAATCCAAGTAATTTGATCTTCAAATCCCAAGTCAAAGTTTGAATTTGGTGTTAGATGCTTGATAATTTTCTAAGTCAAGGAGTAAATTGGTCCAAACAAGTTCTTAACTAATCGAGGAGTCAAGGTTGCAAAACACATTATGGGTAGTGTAGATTTCTATGGACGAAACACTTGGAAAAGCTATCCATTTAGGACCAGTCACCCCCAATCCAACAAGCCAATCTTTCCATAAGTTTCAAAGGAGCTAGTGCATATTTCTATGGACAGGTGGCACTCAAAAGCTTGGACGAACCTTCCCATTTAGAATGAACCGCGCATCCTCTCTTTTCAATCCAAGGAGACTGAAGCAGATTATTTTCCTAGGGAAGATATCTTTTGACAAGCTATCATTGGAGATAGATATACCCTCCCAATACAAGCCATCCAAATTTTATACAGGAACAAATCAAAGAGACATCTCTATTGAATGAGCCGCCTAAGGTGAGGCGAGTTGTCCACTACGTCCATCCTACTTCAGCTTTTACTAAGTGTTTGGGATCAAATTAAACTTTATATTTTAGCTTATTCTTCTCTTTTTATTCTCTTCTACACTATTTTTCAATTACTATCAATCCATACTAATAACTACTAGTGTTTTGTTTTTGTTTTTATTATGACTAATTCATTTTAACTTTTTCGTTTTACATCTTCGTTGAATTTTCTTTGGAACAAGTCTGGTTATAACTTTTTTATTTTCCAATTATTCGAGTCATCAAAGATCCATTATACCTCAATACATAGCAACCTTGAATCAATTTTGTGGAACTAGTTGATAAGCAATTTTGAGACAAGCCTGTAGAGTTACGGTGAGTTCATACACAAAGAAAGGTGTGATGAACTTTTATTACTAACTTGTTTGCTCATTTTTTAGGCATTCACAATGGAGATACAAGAAAAATGTTGTCCATAACTTTGGATTATGATGATGATTACAAGTGTGAGCTTGAGTATGACAATGGAAGCTATGGATACAATGATGATGCTCATGGATGAATGATGAATCTTGCGAGTACTATGATGGTTCTTACACACCTGAGAGCCATGGTGGTGCCCACACACATGATGATGGATCCTATGGGTATGAAATTTAACGATATGGGGCTTATGATAGTTATGAAGACAAAACTCATGAATACTAAGGTGATGCCTATGAGGGATATGATAGTTTTTACAGTTATGATTATGAAGTTTATTGGTTTGATGATGAAGTCCTCAAGGGATATGATAGTCCGTTCTTGTATAATCACTATGGTGATGTGAATTACTACTCTTAGAGAAGATGAAGTAAATGAGTTTAATAACTCTTATAGAGATGACTAAAGAGTATAAAAGCAAGGTTATGAGTATGGAGTAAAAAGGAAGGTCCTTACACTTCGGTACATGGTTTTGAGGACAATGTAAGGTACAGTTGATTCCATCATAGGTATTACACATCCTCAAAAGATTATTTTTATAGACATAGAATCGGAGAGGTTAATTTTCTTCCTCTCCTTGTGCTACTTCTACTCCAAGTAGGAACGGTATGGATGTGTGGTGTTCACTAAGTCCAAGGTATGATGTGGGATATAAAAGGATGTAGGATCACATGAGAAGACACTTGCCAACATGATGAGGCAAGTGATGGGCATTTATGGGGATTGAGGGTATGCAAACCAAAGAATGGGAGATAATATGAGAAGAGTCTTGCCTTTTAAACTTCAGACACAACCCTAAACTTATCAAAACCCCACCTTCAAAGTAAGAACCATCTGATCTATGTTATGCGAGGTAACCCACAAGTTACCCCAAAACACATTACCTACCAAAAGAGTACCACTTTTTTGGGGAAAACAATGTCTAAAACTAATTATCTTCCTGGAAAGCATCACATGCAAGGAATGTAACATTCAAATTGCCTAACAACAAACCTTCTCAAGAACCTAATAATTATAGATACTACCACAAACCTATTTATGATGATGTGAGTGATGATTCTATGTCGGTTTCATGGTGGAATGGATCCCAACATGGGAAATAGGATGAAAAGGTGATGCCTAGGGATAGAACACCATTAAGAGACCTTGGAAGGAATTAAGATAAGGGTTTTTATATGGTTTGTGGTAGTGTGGATAGGATTAAGTGATGTGATGTCATGGATATCAAGGCATAAAGCATGTTGAATTGAATGACTTGGTCCAAGGATTTAATTATATCGAGGCAAGTCTTATGCAAGTACAAGATGATACTCCAACTACTTAAGGTGACTTCAAGGTAAACGGGGAAGAAAAGACTAGTGTAGGTAATTTTTGCAAGTTAAAAATGTTATGGGGAAGGACATATTGCAAAATAATATCCTCAAAAGCAGTCAAGGTTAACCTTATGTGATGGACCTTATGCTGAAAATGAGATGGCATATGGGAATGGAAATGTTGGAGATTGGCCTAAGGGTATTCATAAGGAGGAAATATCAAAGAAAGATGTTAATAAAGAAGAATTGGATCACGAAGGGGAGTTGAATGGAGTTAATGAGCCAAGTAGTGACTTACCAAGTATGGACAAGGAATACTTAATTGTGGGATTTGTCAATACTCACCCTTTTGAGCCTAGTAACCATGGTACTAGCATTTTTCTTTGTACATTCCTGCTTTTTTTAGGTACATGAGGAACTAAAAGAAATTCCTCACTCACGTGAAAATGATGAGTTAAATCTCAAAGAGAATTCCCAAGAGATTCTTCTTCAAGAGAGCATTGAAAGTCAAACTGGGCTCTAGTCTAAGGGATCTCAACTTGAAGAGAATGAAGAAATGACAACTCAAGGAAACCACATTGACCAACTCCCACGGGTTGATGAGTGATTGACATGGAAGAATTAAACTAATTTTCGTATAATTTCCTTAGAAAAGTCACCTACCGAGGAAACTCCTAAGAAGAAGGAAGTAGACCAAGAAATTTAGCCCAATAGCATGCAAGAAATGGAAAGGTTCAACAAGGGATTCATGGAGGTACATCAACTAAATAGTCCACCTCAAGGTGTGTACCTACCCCCTTCTATTCTTGATGGAGCATTGTGGCATGATGACATCTTTGTCATGGTAAAGGGATTCTTGAGATTGTATGGATTTGTGAACTACCATGTTTTTGTTGATGCCACACAAATTTCTTTGTTTGTTCATAATGTGATTCATGTGGATTAATTCCAATCCCTAGGTACCAAGTTTCATGTCAACAAAAAGAAATCCATGGAGTATACTTATTAACCAATGCTTGTATTTTCCTCCTTGTCACAGTCATGTGAATAAAGTAGCTGAGACTTTGGAATGGCCTTTTGAGAGGGAGTCAATGAGTTCTTTTCTCTATTATTTATATGTATATGATGACTCATTTCCAAAATATTATATTTCTGTGTGACAATACAAGGAGAAGTACCTATGTCCATGTCGGGAATATTATACATACTTGCTCCATTATGATACCCAATTGTGTGTAAGTTGTGTGAGCCCCAGCTTGTAATTTGTACTTTTTTGTGATGTTTTTGGGAGAGTCCTTAGAGTTCGAGATCCTATTTCCATACTTTTTTGGGTAAGTCAAGGTAAGGATAAATGTTGGACTCTTAAAGTTAGAGTGGATGTATTGTGTATAGGAAACTCAAGTACTTGAGAAGGATCTATACATTTGAGTGATCTCATCTAAGATCCGTACTCCTTATACTAACAATAATATCTTAATGGGATTTCTTTGGACGGAAAATGGTGTGATTTGTCCGAGTTCCCAATACTTAAAATCCCTCATCTATTTATTATGAGCTATAAGTTTCTTGCTCAACTTTGTAGCTTGGCATGTGAGCTTTTTATGGGTGGTTTTAGGTTCCTTTCCCTTTTCCTCTACCACGTATTTGCATATAATGATATAATGGGTGATGTTACATATGGTTTGTATGTGAATTGTGTTGAATTTGGTATGTCCCCAAAAGTTATTACTTCTTTCATGATTATTACTTATTTGTTACTTGTGCTTCCTTTTGGCTTTTGTTCATGATCTTGTGCCTATGTATTCTTCATGCTTTAGAGGTACAATTTTTTTATTGATTGATTTTCATGCTCCTTTGGAATGGTACTTCTACCATTTTAACCCTACAATCCATTGCGAGCAACATACTTATGTTTTGAGAGAAACACCCCTTGTTGGGCTTCGTGTTGACCAATTGCCTCTTGCTATGACTAGATGCTTATTACTATTGATTCTAGAGATTGATTAGTTAATAAGTGAGTGATTCCTTTGCATTCCTTACTTTTGTATCTCTCTTTGTATGTGTTTGAGGGCTTGATTGACGTTTATTAGGTATGGTTTTATATGTATTAATCCTTGTTCCACCCCTCATACCATGAGGAAAGTTTGGGTGCTTGTTATTGTTTGTTTTGTAGGTTGTTCCTTGGATTCTGGGATGAGTCCTTTTCAAGAAATAGAGGATGATAACACTTATTAAAGCACCAATCATGCAGACCTGTACTTCAAGGTCTATCCATGAGGATCCAAGTTATGGATGCATCAATCGGTGTTTTAAAGTATGAGGACCAAATAAGGCAAACAGCAGTGTGGAGAATAGCTAGGGTGCATTGGAAGGCATTGGAAGACTTTGGGGACCTAATTTGAAGGAAACCAAAGTTATAGGACTTATATTTCACATCAAGTAATTTTTGGGCATAATTGTAACTATGTAATGTACGATAGTAAAAATTCCTTATCTTTTAATTTCCCTCTTAGTTTTAGCATATTGGAAGAACATTGTTCTTGAAAGCTCTTTGAGTGAATTAGTGTTAGTGGGTGGATTCCCAATTAGATTAGTTTAGCATAACCACGTAGAATAGTGGTTAAGAGTGGGTGCATCTCTTAATTGCTCATTGTAACTTCTTCTTAATCAATTGATCATCAAGTTACCCATTTTTGAGGATTCAAATTGGTTTTTCTTTGTTTGATTGATTTAGTTTTAATCTATCATCTTCAGTATTATTGGGAAATTAGGGTGGATTCTCTAAATTTTTGATATTCTTGATATTTTGGGTAAATGTCTACATATGTTTTTATTTCATTTCTTCCTCCCTTTTGCAGCGATATGAATTTAGATCTACCGAATCTTAGGCCCATATCAAGAAGTGAACCAACACACATACTAACCCAAAGTTAGCATCTGGAGCTGATTGAGTAGTCAGATTTTCAATTCGACACTCTGATCCTGGAATGTTGACCAAAGTCAAATATTCAACTACTAGCCAACTGAAAAAACTACCAAAATGATATAATCTCAATTCAAAAGCTCCCAAAACAAGGTCAAGGGTTCACCTAGACCAAAATCCACGCTCCGAAGCTAGGGAGCCAAACTACCAGTCCCAGCAGACAATAAATGACCTGGGGAAGGCTACCAAAGACCTATAGAAGAAAATATATCATGTAAATAATAGAAATAAACATAAGGGTCATTCAAGAATCCACTACTAATAAAGACTTTTCTCTGCAAAATTCAAGAAAAAGTAAGAAAGGGAGAGAAAGAAGATATTTGAATGCTTGAACAACTATTAATACCGCATCCCCATATCACTCTTGACCTCCCAGTTAGCCTCCTTCATTAGATGATGTATCCACTACATCATAACCATTGGTACCTCTCTGGATCTCATTCTCCTAACATCTATAGGTAAAATGGCTATCCGCTTCTCAACAAAAGACCAACCCTCCCCCAAGTGAACCAAATCTCAGTAGAGAATATGATACTCATCTGGAATATAGCGCTACAACATCAAAACATGAAATACTGTATGAATAGATGAATACACATGAGGAAAGGCCAAACAGTAGGTAACATCACCAAGTCTCTCCAATACTTCAAACCTGCCTATCAAACCTCATAACACCACACATAGGAAATATCCACAGGAAGACTCTATCACCAACCCCAAACTCTAAGGCACAAAGTCAATTTTCGTGCTTGTCGTTGTAAATTCAAGGTGTTGGCAGAGAAATGCGCCTTTAGGTCCTTTTGGTTTGAGGGGTAGTAAATGACCTCATATTCCATTTTCATCAACTCCATTGAGTCTGAAATATGTTTTCCACTCAGAAAACATATAAGGTTTGTCAAATTTGGACTCTATTTTATTCCCGAGAGCCCATTTGAGTTTTCTAAAAAATCTGCAGTAGAATGGCCATCACGATAAGGATCATGACGTGAT
>JBDJHY010169719.1:0-22091 GCA_039654485.1 Withania somnifera
GGCACTATATGTTAGCGAGTTATGAGTAGTTGGGGATTCCTCTATTCTTGGTTTTTCATGATTGTTATCTTTGAACGTTTGGCATTTAGATAATACTATGACAGGGTTGTTAGAATGTGTTGTTATGAGGCGACGATAGATGAGCATTTAGCCATGATCTGAGGCTACAGTTAGTGTGTGGGTGGTATGATGGGTTACATTGAGGCGATTGCTTTCCTTACATTTCAGAAAATTTAGAGTTGATTTTAATAATTGGGGTTACCCGTTCATCATGGATTTAATTCTAGGCCGAGAGTAGGGTTGGCTTTGCAGGTAGCGCTAGCCACCATTTATGGTACCTATTATTGTTGATTTACGGTTGCTAAGAGTTGACTTTTGTGATACTATTTCTCGACTAGACCTAAGGAGCTCATAAATTTGGGGTTTCCCCTATAAGGTTCCATTTAGTTTCTAGTGGCACGATGTGGACATGCATAGACACTAGCAACTCCAGAGTTGATGATGTGATTTAACCCATTCTTGTGAGGCCCATTATACCAGATAATCCATACATTTGGATATAGGGGGATATGTAGAAAATATTGTTACTCCTTAGTTTGAGGTGGTATTTAGTTTATGTGAGATCCTAGTACTAGATGATATAGATAGTGATACCCGATTCACATTTTGATTTGGTGAGGGCAATGGGCATTGTTATTTCCACCCATAAATTTTGATACCTAGTGAGTGGATTGTTGGACACCTCAAGATAAATTGTGATCTTGCGACACTACATTGTGGTTATAGTTGAGGTTGACATTTAGCCTTGCAGCAAGTTCATATGATGAAAGTCATCATCTTAGCATTCATGTGGAGTCATTTGAGATTTTGTATTTCGATGCTCGAGATACCAATAGATGAGGTTAGAGCACCGTAGTCCAAATGGTGTTATACAATGACTCCCTATTCTTGAGCGGGAGCAGGAATGAATTATCTCTAGTTTTGTCATGAACCCTATTGTACTTCTAGGAGTTATGATTGTATATAGCTCATTGTGGACCAACTAGCCAATCCTCTCCTATTCTACCGACTTCATCTTCCTAGAATGCAGAGGGACTGATTGTCTTGTACATTAAGGAGATTCTTTGTCTATATACAGTGTCAGTTTCCATCACATCGAATAGGAGTGCACACTGTAATTCTTGATTTTTGAGGTTTGTATAGCGTGAGATAAGTTTAGTAGTAGCTTGATGTACAATATTTCACCCCAGTCAGACAATTAATTTAAGTAGACCATCCAGGTACTTCAGGGCTTTTTTGGAGGTATATTTTGAGCTCGATGGTATAGGAGATCGACAATTAGACTGGGTTGAGTTTTCCCAATAACAGTTATCATCCTAGCATTCAGATCGTACTATTCGAGGCTATGTATCTTATGCATTATAGTTCAAAGGTTAATGGGATATTAGTATTGAGAATTGATCTCAGACTTGTTAGTTTAAACTTCAGCTTTCACAAAATAGATCAGGGAGCCACGAATATTGGGAGCTTTTCTTCTTGAGTTTAGTGTCGGACCACTGGGGATTTCGAGCTTAGTTAGGGCCTTGTGATAAATTAGTAGGATTTCCTATAGATAATAGACCTACCTTCAGAATAAGTGTCCACCTCTCCATGGTTCATTTTTATATACGTCAGATTCATCCCGTTATTTTTATCATGAGTCAGTTTGATTGGACGAATTGCCAACTTTGGTTTGTTAATTCGATCAGTTTATCGATAGTCAGCAAGTATGATGGTCATATTGATGATCCTGCATGTATTTCATATGTATCTCATCTGACAGATTTAAAACCTTGTAAATTGATAGTTGGTGTCAGAGATAGTCTGAAGAAAGTATTTTTTATACGAGTTCATTGGATGTGTAATTCAATTGAGAGGGTTGTTTAGATTTTGAGGAGCATGGTGTGAACCTTATATGTATGTTAGTTCCATACTTCGAGTATTCGATCCTCCTTAACTTTTGTAGACCAAAGTTTCCTTAGTGGTGGATATTGTAATGGCCCTCGGGGCTATTTTTATGATTCTCATGGTTTGTATACATTTAGAGCCTCATTAGGACTGCCTCAAGTCATTTATGACTTGTTGGGATAGATAGGTTGGATCCCTGGCAGTTCTATGGGATAAATTCTTTCATAATTATTATGTTTTGGGCCTTACTCATCTTATATAATCTCGAATCGCCTTTTAGTCAATTTCGTTGAGTCCAGAATGTCTATTGCAAAAAAACTTCATATATGGAGTGTTATAATTGGACTCCTTTTTCCATTCCGTGTGTGTTTTTTAAGTGTTTTCCAAAATTTGTCAAGTTTGGGTCCTTGGAACCAATTTAGCTACCAATGACTAATAAATTATTAGCCGATAAATCGTCTAGTGCCGATAAATCATTAATTTTGACTGATTTATTTGTCAAGCAGTGCCCCTTATATAATTAATAACTTTCCTGAGTTTTCTTCAATTTTTCTCTTTTCTCTCCAAATATTCTGATCTTCAAGGCATATTCAGGAAACTTTTAAGGTGTTTAATGATGTCCTACTCCATAGAAATGTGTTATGGTCGATCTACGATCATGTCTATAGGTAATTCTTTGTTTCTTTATTTTATAAATTCAAGTCTTATATCTTTCAATTCTACTCTTAAATTTATCTCTAGTTCATACTGTACGACACATGAGTTGTGCTCTACACGAGGGTATAAATATTTTTATTTTTTGAACTATTTGGGTTTACGAACCCAATTTCAGCTGGGATTTTGACCCCGGTATTTATATAGCAATATGGGCCTTATTTTACTCATATTGACTCATGGGTTATGTCTTTGCTAGCCTCGCGTGATTCCGAGCTTGGTATGTGATTTTTGTCATTAGGGTATGTTTTTCAAGTACATTACTGAAATCCAGGTAGGCTACAGTCTACTTTCTTTAGATTGGATATTAGTATAGTATATCAATAGTAAGGCGTCGCTCGGGACTGGGATGATTATTCGAGCCACAATATGCTTATTTATTCAGCCTATGGTCCATTTAGCTAGCTTGTAGCTTAACTACCTACCTTAGGGCTATATCACCCTTCCTGCAAGTTTCGCGCAACTATGTATTGTAGTGTGGTTGGGGAAGGAGTAACACCTTCTATGCGTACTGTCATACATGTACTCCGAACTATAGTGAGGTTTGGGAAGGGATTAAACTAGTGTCCGAGCTTAGCATCTATCCCCCGATATAGGCTTGGTGCTTTAGATCCGATTTAGGTAGGCTAATTATTTATGTTTGCTTTAGATCCTATCTGGGTAGGCTAATTATTTATGTTTTACTTGAGTTGTTATGTGTAATTAGGTAGGTTTGTACCCCTTTTAGGAGCATAGATAGTTGGATGTGACATTGTCAGTCAGTTAGTAGCTTGACATGATTACCCCTTACCTAGTTAGGTATGATACAACTATGTTGGGTCATTAGCAGCCTTATATGATAATATTTTCCCTAGACCGGTACAAGCCTAAGAGTGAATGGTATTGGACAAAGTTTTTTTAGCTTTATGTGTTCCCATGTATGGGTATGTTCTTGGCCTTTAACTGGCACCCGTTTGGGCATTTATGGTATCTGGGATGCGGTTACTCATAGCAAGGGGGGTCGTGGATGGGCTAGGGGACATTACACCTTGAGACTAGGGCTTAGCAGCAATCTTATAGGTTCCAGTTAAGATCCTTAGGTAAGTTAGTGTGATAATTGGTTCTATGTTGCGAGCATGCATTAAACATTTTAAAAGGTAATTGGATTTTCACCAGAGTAATTATCAAAAACTGATTTCTTTTATTTACATATATTATACCCACCATGACTGTGCCATGAGCAGTATGGAGCTATTTTCTCACATCATTTAAGGCTATTGGCTTACTATCACAGTGCTTTCTTGATACTTCCTACATGGCGACAGATGGATTTTACAGAGATATGGATTTTTTTCTACATAGGGATAAATAGATGTTACTAAGATATGGATTTTTTCCTACATGGTTGTACTAGAGTTTTCATTGAGATATGATATACGAGTTGAGTCTGAGATTTGGCCTTTTGGTCCTGATGACTATGATTAAATGACTTTACACTGGTTTTTCATGAGGGTATAGGTCTCTCCACGGACCCTCTGACTAAGCGCGCCATGTCTTGGATATGATGCATGGCCGGGGGAGGGGACAGGGTAGGATGGGAAAGTATAGAGGGAAGCTTTTGTGGATCCCTCTCGATTTGGGACTATCCTAGAGAGGGAGATGGCAAAACTTATTTATAGGGTATGCAGTTCTAGTCCTTTTGGGGTTCTTCTTGATCCGGGACTATCACAGAGAGAAAGCATCCTGACACATTGGTACGTGGTATGCAGTTTGTGAACTCCGTGGGTCCCTATACATTTTAGGACCATCCTAGAGAGGGAGCATGCTGATATTATATTTACCTTTGCAGCACCCCCTTGCATTGCATTCGTATGTATTGTTTGTACCCTTAAGGACTTAAAGGGGAGTACCTGTTGGCCTACTTGGTTGTCTAAGTTTACCTACCGGTAGAATGGGGATACCGATTGGGGTTTTTTGCTGGTAGACTCTATTTGTGCTTTTCAGTTTCTAATTATTACTATTCATACACTTGTTGTTTTTTGGTTAGCTTAACTGATTGATGGGTTTTAGTCACTTGTTGATATTTCCTTATATTGGTTATGTTGGAGCTCCAGGTACATGTCGCATTTGGTCATGATCTGGTCGTGGCCCGAGTATATGTGTTATGCCTTGTTAGTAACTTTTTTACATATTTGTTAGTTGATACTACACACACTACTAGTTGATCCTTTACTGCACTTATTATCTATTATTGTAATTACCTTTTTATACACTACATGCCACTGTGTTACTTGATAGGATTATTCTATTCCTTGACTATCCTTACTTTTGCCCATAGGCCTATGATGCCTACTGGGTACCCGTTGTTTTTGGTAATCATGTTAGACTTCTATATCATTTCCTAATGTAGATCCTAATGCGAGATATCAGGGCGGAAGCGATCGTGCAGAGTAGCTTGGTGCTTTTGAGGAGATTTGGTGAGCAGTTGGCCTTCATGTTGTCCGATCATCTTTCTGTTTTCTATAGTTGTTACACTTGGATTATGGGTATACATTTTGTATTTTTTTTTCCATTCTAGGTTATATTTTTTGCCTTTTTGCATATATAGACGCTCTACAACCACTATATCAGGTTCTTAGGAGGTATTTTAGATTATGTTTTATGTCTTCTATTTCTATTTCATGTCATCATCTCCTTCTTATTTTCTTTTATGATCCTTGTGCTAGCCCACCGTTGTTGCTCTGCGCTAGAGTTAGGCTTGTCTACAACAGAGATGTACACACCATCACAACTCGATTTTTGTGTCATGATAGGTTAACATTTGGAGAAGCTTCCACAAGATTCTAGTGACTTCCATCTCACTAAAATTGTACTGAGACTGAGGAAAATTGCAATCTTAGAGAAGGGAAAACCTTGCGCTTCTATTTTATTTTATAAAGCAAGCTTCAAGGAAAGGCAGAAAATGAGTACATGGAATGAACTGTTATGGTCTTTATAGTGTGTGGGAACTTATTGAGCATTCTTTTGAGTATATGGTGAGGCGCGTGAGGTTGTGGTGAGGAAATATATTATGTGTATGTATTGGACTGAATTTGGTCAAAATGTAAATGCAAAATGAGCCAAATTAAACTAATAATAAGGTTGATTAAAATTAATTGACTTAAATTTGTTAATTGAGTTTTTCAATACAAAAAATTGAAAATTATCTTCGCAAAAGAAAAATTATTGTAATAAAAGTTATTAATTTTGACCTGATTACAAATGATTTTGAAAATAAATAGCTAATTTAATCAAATTTGTCTCAATTTGGAAAACACCCTTTTGATTAATATTTTTTAAATAAAACACATCCATATATATATATATATATATTTGCACAGACAACCTTGTAGTTAATTCTGAAAAAGTAGCCTCAATTTCACAAATCAAATACTTAAATTGTTCTAAGGATTAAAATATCAATAGTTAATATAATAGAGGAGGGTCAAAATTAATTGTCAACAACTTCCCCCTACTTTATACATGGTCAAGGAAAGAGATCGGGGTAAACTGGTCTTGAAAGACTTAATTTTGACTGACCAGTCAATTCATCTCTTGAAAAAGGGGCTATGTTGCGGAATCGAGGAATTATGGATGGACCCTGGCATCGAGTTTCCTACATATCTCATGTTAATTTAGAATTTAGTCCACTTGTAGTTCAATAAGCTAGATTATAAGAATGATTTCAAAGATTCTCCAAGCTCCTAATTTCTATTTTTTGTATAAAACTAAGAGATGGACGAATTGCAGAGGTTTTGAATTACAATCATTTTTTAATACGAATCCCAACCTACATATCTCGAGACTAGGGAATTGGGGTTCTTATAGTTCTACTAAATCAATAGAAAAGGCAAGTTTCTTATGCTAAGATGACCTTTGGCTTATGATGAGTTACTGATTAATTGAGCTTATTGGAAAGAGGCTTGCAACCTCTTAATTACAAATGTGGTGTGCTTCTCACCCATGAGTAAGAGCTACATGGTTATAATTTCAAACACTCTATGCGTATCGTCACCCAGATTTAAGAGAAAGGAAACTTGTTTCCATTGTGAGTTAAGAAACTACTTTGAATGTGAAATAGAAACTAGAAAGAAAAAGACCACATACCTTCTGATAGGGGTGTGGTTTGATAGTGGTCAAAATAAATCCTCGAATCGCGCCCAAAAATTTTGACATCACTGTTTGGACTATGTCTCAGTTTGTAGCTAAGAAAGAGGTCCACGTTGTACTGCATCCAATTTTGTGTAGCCCACATCTGTGGTGACTTTGTTTATATGAGATTTTAATCCTTTCAGATACTCTCAGAAAAAATTGGCAAACATTCTGTTAGCAGTAAAATATTTCACAAGAGATAGAGGAAATCTTAATATTTTGTTTTTGTTGTGGTTTTGAAGGTTGATCTTGTTCCAATATATCGGCATTGTATCCCATGTAGGGTATTTCGGGTACAAATGTACCCAATTCCAGGTATAATCTAGATATATGCTTCCCTCTAGTCTCCACCAACTTGCAGTGGCTTAATGATAATAATGTGCACTAGTCTCCACCGACTTGTTCTAACTTAATGCAAATAATGTGCACTAGTCTCCACCGACTTGCTATGACTTCATGAAAATAATGTACACTAGTCTCCACTGACTTGCTGTGACTTAATGTAAATAATGCGAACTAGTCTCCACTGACTTGTTGTGACATATACAAATAATGTGCACTAGTCTTTAGAGACTTACTGCGACTATATGCAAATAATGTGCACTAGTCTCCATCAACATGTTGCGACTTTATGCAAATAATGTGCATTATTATCCACTGATGTGCCATGACTTATGTAAGGAATGTGCACTAGTCTCCACTAACTTGATGCAATATGATGTAAGGAATGTGTGCTAGTTTCCAAAGAATTTCCGTGACTTAACAGAAAATGCACACTATTCTCCACCAACTTGCTGTGACTTAACAGAAAATAAGTGCTAGTCTCCACCAACTTTCCATGAATTAATAAAAATAATGCGCACTAATCTCTACCAACTTGTTGCAACTTTATACAGATAATATCCACTAGTCTCCACCGATTTGTTGCAACTTAATGAAAAGGATGTACAGTAATCTTTACCTACTTTTTGCAACTTAATAATGTGCACTATTCTCTATCAACTTGCTGCGAATTAATGAAAATGGTGTGCCCTAGTCTCTGTCAACTTGCTACGACTTAACAGAAAATATGCACTAGTCTGCACCAACTTGCTGCGACATTAATCAGATAATGTACACTAGTCTCTACTAACTTGTCGTGACTAAAAAGTAAATGTTGATGAAATAGTGCTTACAGAAAATTGAAAAATATTTTTAGTAGTAAATCAATTCAAAATAGAGAGGTATTGTCCCTTACAACTTTTGCAGATTTGTGCTTTTTTGACTCTCCATGGATAAAGTGTGACCCATTTCTTAGGGCTTGGTAAAGTTCCATGTTGTATTGCTTCCTTTTGGAGTTGTTTGCACCCGTGTTTTTATTTTTATAATTTCATCCTAGTAGATTCTCTTGAAAAAATCGGAAACAAATCATTAGTGGAAAAGTAATTCGATAGTAAGAGAGAGTTCTTTTTCTATACCTCCACGTGCATTGGTTCTTAAAAATGGTTCCATTCTTTCTTCCCATATATAGGAAATAATGGTTTCCAATAATATAAACGACGACCCCTTTAGCCACCTGATAGGGTGGCCTTTGTTACGTATGTTAACAAATCCGATCTGATGGTCCTTCCAACTACTTAAAACTATTCTTGATGTCTTTAGGTTAGTTTAGCACATCATCCGTACTGATATGTCTTATGGATCTCCATTGATTCGTTTTTGGGAAATCTAGCACATCTTATCATTTTGAATATGGCGACTTATAAATAATCCTCTGGCATTACCTCAACTTTTGGTCTTATGGTGATGGTGATCCATCAGTAGTACATGAGTCTATTTTTTGGAGGGACGATTGGAATTCATTAGCTAAACATGAGTCAATCCGTTAAGGAGATGACTGAATTTTTAACTAAATATAAGTCTATCCGTCAGTGGGAGGACTGGATTCATTAACTAAATATAAGTTTGTCCATCAAGGGGATGATTGGGATTTAATCGTTCCTTTAGGAGGATGACTTGGGAATCATCAAGTGATTATGAGTCGATTTATCTGGGGAACAACTAGGATTCATCAAGTGAATATGATTCAATCCATTAGGAGGACTACTAGGAGTCACCAATTGAACATGAGTCAATCCATCAAGGGGACAACTGAGATTCATTGAAAGAAAATATAAGCCAGTCTATTAGGACGACGATTGGGATCCATTGATAGGATATGAGTTGGTCCGTTGGAAGGACGAGTGAGATTCATTGGTAAGATATAAGTTGGTCCACCTAGGGAATGATTGGGATCCATTGATAGGATATGAGTCAGTTCTTCAGAGGGACGATTGGGATCTGTCAAGTGAATATAAGGGTGTGTGTTTTTTAGGGACAAATAAGGGTGTTATCAAAACTGTAACGAGGTGGATATACCAATAATTGTCACACTGTAATGAGTGGACTTGTTGATAATTTACACACTATAACAAGGTAGATGGCTCGATAATATCCTTCAAACATCTTCAAAAAATTGATATATTGATCTTTGGCACCTTCCACATTATCCCACTTACTGTCTTGATTTACTTATAGATGCCTTCATAATGAAAAAATAACATGATGGACCTCCCAGTAGTTTGAGATAAAAAGTATACATTACCTTTCAACTTGATGCATTGACATGTTTGATATCCATCTACACCTGTACTCAAGGTAGATGATTAGTAAACAAGTGCCTCTTTATACTAGCAACCAAAGTTAATGTTTCAAAAAGAACTTTAGAAAATACTCATGATATAGGAGTAATCATGTTCTTCCTCAAAAGGACTCATGAGAAAATATCTTCATTCACATGGGAAAAACTGAGAGAAAATAAGATCTACTATTAACCATCTCATATTTGTCATGACTTGCTGAGGATCATTTTCTCCATAATTGGGGATCCTGATGAGGTGATCTAATCGGTTCAGTTTTTACCTTTATGTAAAGTAAATGATTAGTAGACACCATGTCTCTTTTGCTAGCGACTAAAGTCAACACATTCGAAAAGAACTTTAGAAAGATATCTGTGGTGTATAAAGGAGATTTCATGTTTAATACATCATTTCTTTCTTCAAGAAGATGTACGAATAAATATCCCTTTATGTATGAGAAAAAATATGAATTCCATTTGAAAAAATATGATACCACTTTTGAACATCTCATGTTCGTTATGTTTTATTGGGAGCTTTGGAAGGAAATGTCATTGCTTCACCAGTCTTTAGGGACTCCTAATGACTCTTCCATCTTGTCATATCATGTGTATCAATGTCATATGATCAAGTCGTAGACATTTAAAGTTGTCTCTTAACCATAGTGGTATAAATAGAAATTTGAGTCCCTCCTCAAACTCTCTTCCCTAGTAGAGGATACAGACCATTGATAACAGACCTTGGGACTTCTAGAGAATTATTTAGATCATTCTAAAAATTCTGCCTTTGTTGCAATCTTATGTACTCTTAGACCTTGACTTATTGAAAAGATATTTTTGTTAAGCATTTTTGAGTTATATTAAAAAATTGTACCTCATTTCCATTGTGGGGTTATATGACAAAATCATTATGGCACCAATGTATCCTTTTGAGGTAGGAATCATGTCTAATGCAGTTCCCTCTGGAACTTATTTAATGACCCTTTGGCTTGACTATTTTGAACTTCAAGGAGAGCTTCTCAGATTATGTCTCTAGCTTTCTTTTTTAGAAATATAATTTAGTTGAGATCATTTTGTGTAATGGCCAAATTACACATCGTGTAGCTGGTCTTCATTTCTAACGTTACCTTCAAAACTTAAGTAATATGGTAGGAATCATAATGAAGTAATAAGAATATCATAATAGGACCAGTTAGGGAAGTTTTTTATAAGCCATTATGGCGAGGCTATAACAGATGTGGATATGATCTTTGCAATGCTTTGATGGTTTTGGTGTTGTCATGTTTGTAACTCTGCAATTCCTTCATCCAAGCATTTTTAGTTTAGGAGACTAATTCCTGTTGGCCTTGTTTTTCTTGATGTTCCTTCTATCTTCAGAGTTGCAGCTTTGTCCAGTGCCCCAGTAAAGACTGCTTTAAATATGGTATCACCTAACGTGGCATTTTGAGGCCCTCTTAAAAATTATTTTCCAATTATGAACTTTGACATGACCCTCAAATCGAATTTACGACTGCAATGTCTTCTTGTGGAAATTTAAGGTCCTTTCTGAAATTACGCCCCAGTTTCCATTAAAGGAGAATGGAAACTTTATAGGGAATATGATCGAGACTTTATGGCTCCTATGTATCCCCTTGAAGCTAAGTTCAAGTCAAATGTAGTTTGATGCAATTCCAATTATGGGGTCACAATTGAACTCAAGGGAGAAAGAAACAAATAGAAAAGATATGGAGAATTTCACAATAATCGACAGGTTTATAGGTAACAAGGTACTCGATACCTTAACCTACCAATTTAACCAATGAAAATTAAAATCCAATCAATTAATCAAAGTGAAACAGATTCAATCCTTAAAAATGGGTAGCTCAATGATCAATTGAAATGAAAGAAATTACGACGAGAAATTAAGAAAATCCACCCTTAATCCACTTAACTACAAGATTATGCTACAACTAAGCTTAATTGGGAGTCCACCTACAATTCTTAAGATAAACTAAACAAGCTTTAAATCTCTCAATTAATATTTCATCAAAAACTAAGTAAAATAATAAAAGACTGGTCGTTTATACCTGTCTAAGCTTCACTAATTACAATTGGGCCCAAAAGTGACCCAATATATTTAATTGACCCTCTTATGTTTTGGTCTTATCAAATTTATCCCTTGACGTATTCAATTCTTTCCCAAGATCTCTTGTAAACAAGGGATCGATCCTTTTAGTCCTTGTATTCGTCCATTGGAGCTTTCTTTGACGCATTTTTATTGCCCTTGCCTTGGATCCTCTTAACTAGACCTTGCAACATAGGTCTAGCATGATTGTTTTTTCTTAATATCTTATCATCCTTCCCTTCTTGAAAAGTATTCATCCTCGAATAAAAGGAAACATATACAAGAAAAATCACAACACAAACCACAACTTTCCTCATGGTATAAGGGTTAGAATAAGGGTTAGCATAAACAATGTCATATAAAAAAAATCCAACACAATAGGCAACCAAAAAGTCCCTAATATCAAAAGAAATGGACTATAAAGCTCTTCATTACCATGAAGGTAATGGAAACCAACAATGGGATGAAAGGGGAAGGCATAATATGAAATGGGATCAACAAAACTCAAACTGGACCAGTTGTCTCTCCAACACACATAGGAATCAAACTCACATATATGAGCCTCACCATATGCAAATAGGAAATAGAGTAAGATGCTTCTTAAATCAACTTCATTTTAGGGGGCCAAAATGTAAGATGACCATTGGTTTCAATAGCATCATATAAACCATCAAGTTGAAAGCCACCTACAGAAGAAGAGCCAAGGGTAGAGTACATATCACCTTCTCTTCCTAAAATGAGCACATTATAAAGAAAGGTTTCACTTAGGAAAACTTCATCCAAGGTGTCCTAAATTGGTATATCTTCAATATTTGGGAAACATAAGGATGAAGGAGTACAAATGAAGAACAAAGGTCACGTTCTTTTTTGAAATGGTCCTTCCTTACAAGTGTACTCTCATCTTTTATTAAGATATGTACAAATTTAGGTGGGATGTCTTCACACAAAAGTGGGTTCTCATAAACATGGTTACCCATAAGAAAAGTTCTCACATCATAATGTTCCAGCCCACTAGGCATTTCATAAGGAGTGATTTGTCATCATATTCAAACAAGACATTATACTTAAAGAGAGAACTATCGGTCAAATAAAAAGACTTTATACATGTAAGTTCACTCTCAAAAAGACCAACATCATTATTTAACAAAACATTAAGCAAAACATCTCTATGAGAAAAATTGGATAGATATGCTGCCTTAGTATTAGAAAAAGAATTAGCAGGGGTACGTGATAAGTCATCAATAAATATCGGGGAATTGACAAAGTATTAATTTACTTATAGGATCCTCAACACATGAATTACCCAAAGATTCACTCCCAATCAAAAATGATCAAATTTAGAAACTTCATTACTAAGTTGAGGCTCATTGAATACATCATATATATCCTCAACTAGTGGAGAACATTCAAACCAAGTTAGTCAATATAATTACCAAAATATATGTACCATCATTAAGAGTACATGTAGAAACACTAGGAGTAAATGGATTGGCCTCACAAGGGAAGTCAAACCTGTCATCAATAGGATTAACTAGTGTTTGAACATCCTCAACAAGAATATTATCACTTTGTAGCAACGTATCACATGACATGGCACTATCAATCAAGGCACATGTGTTAATACTAGGTGGACTTGAATTGTTCTTACTAGAAGAACCAATTTGGTCATCTAAAGGATCAACTAGTGCCTCCACGACTCAACTTGTACATTGTCAATACAAAGGAATCATCAAGAACATAGGTAGAAGTACACTATGATAATGTTAATTTAAAATAGTAGAAGTATTGAGTATAGCATTGTACCTTTAGTCATACACATAGAATCCTTTTTACTTTAGCCATTTTTCTTGGAGAACTCTTTTTCCTTTGGGAAGATTCCAAGTGCCTCATGGTTCTCTATGCATTGAGGCTCTTCATTCCCTTGTAGGTGATGAATTCCTTTGGACTCCTTCATGGGAAGTTGTATCTAATATACCTATAAAAGAAAAAAGGGAATACTAGTCAAGATGTTATCATCCATGATCGTTCACAGAAAGGGAGTTATATTAACAAGTCCCAAAAAGGCAGTTCCTTGCCTACACCATTTCACTTTTTATCTCATCAATCATATGTAACTCCCCTTCTTGATCCAATAGCTTCTCCCTTTGCTTCCTCTCACTTTCATCCCTCTGAAAAGCTTCCTGGAGTTCTCTCAATACTTTGTAACCTCACTCACTTGGTAGGGTGCCAAAGGTGCAAGAGCACACTTTTGTCCTCTAAATACAAATGAGTACTTGTGGGTCTTCCTCCCATACCGAACATCCCTACTAAGAAATATGACAAGATCGTGTAGGTATAACATCACAACAATACATTATCTTGATATTTTCCTATGCTAAAGTTTAAACTACTTGCTCGGTTAACTTTAGTTCATCTGTCATCTTGAGTGATTGAGTTCGTAAATTTTGTGATGTTGTGTAGGAATATTTAGTTTCTCTACCATTGTGAAACTCACAATATTAACATTACTTCTACATTCAATAAGTAAGCTATTCACCCCTTCTTTCACCCTATACCTCGTATGGAATAAGTTCACTCATTGATTAAGTTCCTCTTGAAGGAGGTCCTCCATAACTATCCTTAATCTATGGGAATTGTTCATATCAAGCTCCATTTGCTCATTTTCAATGTGGGGTCCATTTTGAGAAGTTTTAGTGCCCCCTCCCTCCCCCCCCAAAATAAATCCTTTTCCTTATTCCCTTGACCATGACATTTATAACATTGCATAAGGGAAGGGTTAGCCGAATGAGATATAGCAATGGTAGCTTTTTGGGCTTTTTCATCCCCCTTGGTTTTGTAGCTAGCTTGAGAAGCTTAACGACCATCTTGAATTTGTAGGGTATTCTTCGCAATAGCATGTCAACCTCGGTCTAATTCAAATCTATCAACCCCTTAGACACCTTTATTCTCCACACCATACTCCCTCACTCCTAATCCTAACTCCTCTATGTGCACCCATTTGATATGCCATGTCATCATAACTAGGGTTGTGGAAGTTTTTTTTATGGAGTTGGTAGGTTACACTCAAGATGCATGTGATATATTTTGTGGAGGTATGTGGTTTTAGACTTAGTTCGTCATAAAGGATGATATTCTTGTGGCGGGTAGTATGGTTCTTGTGGACCTTAGGCTAGGAGGTTGTTCATTTGGAAGGTAGGTCTTTGGTAGGTTTGGTGTTGTCTTGGGTTGGGAAAAGGAAATACCCTCCTTGCATCTTCTCCCCGTCTTAGGTTCCACCTACCCATATACTTATTCATTCTGGACACTTGTCTTGACATGTTGGTAAATGGCATCCTTATATCCTCCGACCTTATCCTAGGCTCCATATGTGATTTATGATTTGTCAATACCCATGCCATGATAGCACTCTTCTTATAATAGGAATTATCACAAGACAAGTGAGGTACTTCATACTCACCAGTTCCATCTCTATCTCTATGTTCCTCAGATGCTTCATAGGAACTATGAGAAAATGGATTGTACCTCACATTGTTCTCAAGGTCATGTAGTGAAGTGTGAGAACATCCTTTTTTACTAGCATAGTCTTCTCCATACTCCTTTACTTAATCTTCGCCTTTGGAATAGTAAGCCTCATCACCATATTAATCATAAGTACATGGACCAACATATTCCCTGTGTACTTCATCATCGTAGCCTTCACACTTCTTGTATTGCTCCCCTTGACACCCATAGGATCCTTCGTTATGTGTGTAAGAACTATCATGCCTCTCATGTCAATAAAAACTAAGTACTCACAAGATTCATCAACCAGCCCACAAGTCGTTTCATTGTATTGATAACTTCCATTGTCATGATTAAGCTCATTAATGTTATCCTAATCATAATCTGAAGTTATGGAAGAAATTTTCCTTATAAGTTCCTTGAGAGTACCTACAAAATAAGCACACAAGTTAGTAATAAAATCTCCTCACACCGTTCTTTGTATGTGTTGTCAACTTACCTCTATGGCTCGTCTCGAAATTGATCGTCCACTAAATCCACTCAATTGATCAATGTTACCAAGTTCAAGGTAGAATGGATCTTTAGTAACACGAATAATCGCACAATTAAAAGTTACAAGCGGACTTGATCCAAAGAAAATTTACTAAAAATGTAAAATGATAAAATATTGAAAGAAGTAGTATGAAATAAAACAGACACAAATTACTAGTAGTAATTAGTATGTATTGATACTAACTGAAACTAGTGTAGAAGATATGGAAAAAGAAGAAGAAGCAAGATCTCCAAGGTTAGATTTGATCCTACTCTCTTAGAAGATTTTGATAAACTTGGACGCTTGAGGGAGGCTTATCCAAGTAAGTATGACACGTCCTTGGAATTGGGAGGCTCATCTAAGAGTAGATAGCTCATCCAAGGGAGCTGTAACTTAGCCTTGCTTCTACCCCAAATGTAAATGGCTTGGTGGCTTCTGGGTGGACAATTCATCCACTCTTGGACCACTCATCCAATCCTTCAAGGTGGTTTGTCTTTGAAAGTGTTCTAATATACCTCCTTGGTTAATTTTGGATGGATTAGACAATGGTTGAAGATGGCTCTCCTAGTTGAGGGAGGCTCTTCAACACACCACATGACCTTTATCCCCTATTTTCCACACTTCCTCAAGTTGGTAAAGGAGACGGCTTGGAGGGAAGAAAAATAGGAGGGTTCCTCTAAACAAGGGTAATTCTCCCAAGTGTGTCATCCACAAGGAAACGACCTATCCAAATCGAGTTCTTTAACACATGATCTCGCCAAAAATTTAGCACTTTTTTCAACCTTTTTACCCCTTGACTTGAAAAATGATAAAGTCTCAAACACCTTTTGTTCCACTTGAATTAAGGTTCTTAGATCAAACACCACTTTTATTCATCTTCTTCAATATGAATGTTTAACGATCACATATAAACTCCTTGAAAATTCAATAATCCAATACCAATCAACTGAGCTTGTAACCGCACAAAATTTTAGACACATTCTTTGAGTGATGATGATCAATCCCTGCGATTTTTAACACAAGTCAAGCCTAGAATTGATACCCGTTTCACCCTTCTTCAAGTAATGAAGAAGAACAACAAAAAGGGAGGCCTTTAAGCTTTAACTATGATAAATATGTTTCAACAACTTAGGAGTCTCGAAATCAGATGAATCAAACCCAATTTAGGCTCCATTTATCAGATTCAACTATGAAAACATGTGACAACCCAAAATTTGAATCATACTCAAATCTCAACCAAATCTCTCCAAAAAACAATCCCAAGCTACTCTTGCTATGGAAAATAATCCCTAATAATTTTAGAGCCTTGAATTCAACAAATGAAGACTCATTTTAAAGACCAAACATCCAAAAATTGAAGAACTATGAACAAGCAAAACCTAAAATCTATGACTTATTCAAATCCACTCTGATTTCCATGAAATTTGAGATTTGAGTTCCCTATATTATGGGGCTCACTTCTAAGTAACCCAATTCAATCATTTTCAATTTACAATTACCAAAGCTTTAATGGTGGAAAATACAACCAACCCAGAATCAATCAAAATCTAAGATCTATGACTCAAATTACTCGAAGAACATTCTTAGTAATAAAAATCAATAAATAAAACAAAATTGACTCAGATTCAAGAAAATTCTAAATTTTATTTTTTTGTACATTTTCAATTTATGAACTTAGGATTAGACCTTGTAGGAACTAAATTTGAGCCGAAGATCTAATACCAAATGATAGGATCCCCCATTATAGGGTAATAGTAGAATTGAAGGAAAAAAAAAAGATATGCGGAATTTCACATAGGAAAAAAGGGACTCGATACTCTCACCTCCTAATTAAACCCACACACCAAAGAAAAAATAAATCAATTAATCAAAGACAACCCAATTCACATCCTCTAAAATGGGTAAATTGATGATCAATTGAAATGAAAGATGTTACGATGAGCAATTAAGAGAATCGTTCCTTAATCCATACAACTACAAGATTACACTATAACTAAGCCTAATTCGAAATCCAACCACTACTCCTAAGATAAACCAAATAAGCTTTAAATCTCTTAATTCATATTTCATAAAAAACTAAGTAAAATAATGAAAGAGTGGCTATTTATACTTATTCTATGTTTCATAAATTACAATTTAGCCCAAAAGTGACACAAAATGTTAAATTGTCCCTATCAAGTTTGGGTCTTATAAAAATTTGTCCCTTGAAGTCTTCAATTGTTTCCTAAGCTATCTTCCAAAATCGGGATCATTCCTTTTGTTCCTTGTATTCGTCCATTGGAGCTTCCTTTCGCATAAATTTTTTCCCTTGCCTAGAATCTCTTGATTAGATCTTGCAACATAGGTCTAGTATGATTAGTGCTTCCTGATATCACATTATAGTTTAAAATATAAGGAAAAGTGAAACAGTAGTTGTAAGAAATCAATAATATATGCAACATAATAAAGAAGACAATAACTTCATAATTAGTGTTTTTACTATCTTAATGGTACACTTATTTTTTATTCTTAATGGAAAATGTCATTTTTTGAAATAGTTTGATCTCAATTATAAGTAGTAACCATTCTATATTCTTTGTAAATCCTCCTTAATTGTGATCAATTTATTGTCAATAAAGTTTTGTATTTTGTTCTTGGGTGTTGAGCAATTCTCATATCAGGTCCCACTGTTCCTGAATGATATTCACAATTTTTATTGGCTTTGTAAAACTTGCCTAGAGGATTAGATGGCCATCCTTATATCGGATAGAGCACACTGGATGTATTTAACCTCTTGTAAAATTTAGTTTAAGATTTCATCAGGGGTTTGAATACCTTAACAGGCTTCATAAAATTTAGCTAAGATGGCTTTTCCTGGTTGTCATGTTGTTTTTTGATGTTCCTCTTTAGGATCAAATATATATGGTTTCTTTCCAACAAACCTTTTTTCTTCTTTACTGTTCAACCTATTCTTAGTAGTATGTAGTAATTTTATTCTCTTAGACTCAAAAGCCTCCCCTAATGCTTTCCTACTTTAAGGGTTTCGAAGAATACTGTCCTATCAAAGGAATCATTCTTTCCTAATACTTGGATCTATAACCATGATGAAAGTAGTGTTCATCTTTTGTTCACTCATAGGAGGATGTATCCTTGTAGATACCTTTCTCCAACGGATGGCATATTAGCAAAAACTTTCTATGGGCTTCTTATTTATATTTCCCAAGTAATACCGATCGCAGGCTTCATTGATGTTAATGTGGAAGATTTCCATAATGGTTTGGAAATATGCCTCCATGTTGTCCACTTGAGTGAATTCTGATATTTACACAATTTCAAAAGCGTTCCTGCTAAAATTTTGGATAAATAACCTTCATACAGTTCTCATGTTCTATGGACTAAAGATTTTTCAATGCAATTGTTTTCACACTTGCTTCTTTTAGGGATGTCACCGTAATATTTTCTACATTTTTCTTTTTCTTTCCCATGATGTTGGAAGATGTAGAGAGCTTTGATCTTCTAACACGAGCCATTTATTTACCAACATAAATCTTCCTCTCCCATTTTAAAAGAAAAGAAAATCTCAAAAGGCAAAAAGTCAGTTTGTTGAGCTTAATGATTAAACAGGCAATCAGTATAACCAAATAACACATGTTTTTTCCCAAACAAGATTATTCCAAGACTTTGAAAAGGGATGAGATTTTATGGGTGAGAATGTCTAATAAGCTTTTGAAGTTTGAGGATAATGTAAGTAATTGATTCAAAAAAGTCAATCTCATCTTAAACAAAAACCTTATCCTGATCCATCCTCTTCCATATTTCATGTTCAACAAGAGTCCACCTATTGATAGAAAAATAGAGAGAGGCGTGTATTCGAGGAACTTTAGATAGATATTTTTTGGTATTTGGCTTTAAATAGATATTTTTTGGTAAAAAAATCAGAGAGAATTGGCACAACTTAAAATTAGCATGATTTTTAGGAATACCATAATCACCATGAATCATATGATGATCCGATGGCTTTTCTGAAAAACCTTTGGAATATTGAATTTTGCAAGTGGATTTTTTGGGAAGGTATTTTCAAAAATCTTGGATTTCTGAGTTTGTATTCCTAGTGACGCTCTAATACTTGGAAATGGGATAATGAACCTACCAAGTATGAAGAAAAATGAGTGTATTTAAACATTTAATCAAGATATTCATGAAGATGGCACACAAGGCACATTAAAAATCAGATAAAATAGAAAATTATATTTCAATTCACATAATTATGCAAGTCCAACATCGACTTAAAACTCAATTGGACTAAGGTAGGGATACCAATGTTCCCGTTATCTCCATGATACCGGGTCATCCTAGGTCATTGCCTATATTAATGGTTTTGGCTTCGCTCTATCCTAGGTGTCTAAGAGTTAGTTTTAGATTGACCAGTTACCTGGACAAACTATCCAAGTTGGACTTTTTGACAATCATTGGTTGCATTAAATACCAATAGTCTTGTCATATAGTCTAAAAAAGGGTTTACTTCTAGAGAGAACAACCTCGTGAGGCGTTTCCTTTCCTAAGGAAGGAAAAAATAAAAACGAGTCCAAGTGGCTATAATATGCCATGAGAAAATGCAATGACAATTTTATTTGAAAAAAAGTAAGCATGTAATCATATAAAGGTGTTGTTAGTCATAAAGCATTAGAAAAGAATAAGTAATAATATTAAATAAATCCCCAGCAGAGTTGACATCTTTATTTTATGGAAACTTTCCCTTTTTATTATTTAAAGGAAAAATATAGGTTTTAAAGGGAAAATGAAAAATGGTTAAAGTAACAAACTATTCTAAATTTTAAATGGGTTAAGCTGATGGTAGCTTGAATGAAGGTCAATTTTTGAGAAATGACTAGCACTCTGCAATTGATTAAACAAGTGATCAATCCTGGAAAGAGGATATCTATTCTTAATTGTTACTTTGTTCAATTGGTGATAGTCAATGTAGATACCGAGTTAGCCATCTTTCTTTCATATGAATAAGATAGGGGATCCCCATGGAGACACACTAGGGTGGATAAACCCCTTTTCTAAAAGATTGACTAATTGATCCTTAAGATCATTGAGTTCATCAAGTGCCATTCTATATGGAGGAATGGAGATAGGTCAAGTACCAGGAATGAGATCTATCCCAAATCTATCTTCCTATCAAGAGGAACTCTAGGTAGATCCTCATGGAACACATCTACAAATTCTATAACAATTGGCAAGAATGAATATCAGGAATTTCAGATTCGACATTCTTAACCCGAACCAAATGATAAATACATCCATAGGAGATCATCTTTCTATCCTTCAAATATGACATGAAATTACCCTTAGGAACTGTGAAACTACCCTTCTATTTGAGAATGGACTCATTAGGAAGTTTGAATCGGAATAACATGCAAAGCAATCAAGCTAAGGAAATACAGGTTTTTCAAGATACGGTGAAGAAGTGGGCTTCATGGGAAACATTGTACAAGGCACAAGAAATAATTTACAATATTTGGACTTGCAAACTAACATAATTAAAGACCAAGAAGGATTTAAATTAGGCGGCCAAAGGCAGTCCAAGTGAAAGCAAAAATCAGCTCAAAATATTAGCCCAATGGAAGATTCAAGCCCAAGGGAGGTTGGCCCAATATAAGTCAATATAGAAGAAAAAAATTGACTCAAAATAAGCTAATAAGTTCGTCCAATAATCTTCCAGAGGGAAGCCTAGAAGCTTCTTGAAGTTATCTTATTTGCACTCAAATTGGAGTAAGGAAAACTTGTCCAAGTCCTACTACTTTTGGGACTTCATAATTTCGTCCACTTTTAGCTATAAATAGGGGTTAATTTTATTCAATTTTAGTTAGATAAATTTTAAAAATGTTGAGAGCCATTGGATGATTTATTTTATTTAACTTAGTTCATAGTTCATAGCCTAGTTGAGTGATTAGAAGCGGATTCCCCTAGTTGCTACTATAACTTCTTTATTTTCAATTTAATCAAATGAGTTTTTGTTGGAGGATTCACATTGTTTCTTTGATTATATTGATTGGTTTCTTCCTCGTTTTCTTGGGTCAATTGGGAGGTGAGGGTATAAAGTTCCTTATTTCCCATAAACCAGAAAATCATGTAAGTTTCCGCATATCTTTTATTTTTTTTTCTTTCTCCCTCAATCTTGTGTTGTGATTCATAACCTGAATCTCATCATTTGGCATCAGTTATTTTTCTAGTAATTCATCCATCGAATTACAATGCTTGGTTCATAAATAAAAAAAACAAAAGAAAAGAAATAAAAAAATAAAAGGATTTCGAGATCTTGGTTGTTGGGTATTGTTACCCATATCAAAATAAGTGTGTGGGAAAATTTTGGGGTGATTTGGAGTTGATTTCATCATAGTTGAAAATTGAAAAAGTTTGAATGTTCTTGGTGTTATTGAGAAGATTCAAACATTGTTGATAGAGGAAAAGTGTTGTTTGATCTA